>DWLS01005836.1:0-12271 GCA_018246255.1 Pachliopta kotzebuea | reverse complement strand
AGCACTGCAGTACCTACTCAATCCCATTAGGTGTCTAAATATGTTATTGTACTGGATACGGATGCCATTCAACGACCATTATGCCATAAAAGCAACTTATAAGTGAGTATTGCCGTCATAAGACAATTTTTCTTTCATTTTAATCTAATCAATAGATGATCTAACTACATCCACTGACCTGTATAGCACGTATCATACCAACGTGCGCGGCGCCCCTCGCCCCGCCACCACCAAGAACCAGCCCTACCGCAGTGCCAGTTAACCAGCGAGCTAGTCGAGAGAAATCTGAGTGGACATTAGCTTCAGACATCAAAACCTTGCTGTATAACTCACTCTGAAATTTAATTAGAAAAATGTTATAGTCAAACGTATCTCTAAAAATCAGTATAACTATAGATGTACTGTAATATTGGGGAAACGGCGATACTTACAACACGATATTGACTTCTGCGCGTGAACATGCGGTGGGGGCAGCGCACGTGGTGGTGCTGACTGACCCACGAACGCATGTTCAGCCAGTGCACCGTGCCTGACGGTGCGGCGCCACCTTCGCGATGCAGGAGCACTAGCTCCTTCTGCGTGCGAATCGCTAGGCGTTCTATCTCCTTCTCTATCTACACAGGAACAAGTAACAGGAATTGTTTGAATAATACAATGTTGTAGGCATAACTAATAGCTTCAGTTTTACTTTAAGTTAAATTGAAACAGACCTTGCCAATGCTCGGCTGCTTGTCACCAATCGCCACGATGAGAATGCAATCAGCTTGACGAATGCAACGCTGTGTCCACTGGGTCAAGCTCGGATCGCACTGGTACAATGCCACCTGTATATCGGAAAAATTGTTCTAAATCTTAACGCTATAACAGATTTGTTGTACTCTTGGCGAATATACAGCTTCGACTTCAATCATCATCATCATTTGAAATTTATTACGCATCAATAAATACACCGATACCTTGTGTTTGTCTTCCTGTTGCGCTAACCAGGAGCTCAGCCGGTATTCATTGTTGGGATCCATGATTGTGAGACCCAAGAGCTTCCTTATCACATCTGATGTTAATCGTACAGTGGGACCTGAATATGATAAAAAAAGTTATTAATATACACCATTCTTACAGAAAACTATTTGTTTGTATAAATATTGAAGTGATTTTTTTTAATGATGATTAATTTAGAAAAAAGATGTGGTTATAGAAATACATCAAAGCCTTGATTGCAATGATCTGCTGTATGTATTATAATAACTAGCGCCCTCTCGTTATGGGCAGCGTATCACCTACCATCAAATGAACAATATGCTCTTCTCGCTTCATTGTACTAAAAATTCTATAACTCTTCATCAAACAATTTGAAGTTCTGTTGTTAGGTAATGGGTTGCAATTATATCTCACCAATGGCACTTAGCGAGTGGTACAGCTCGTAAGTAAAGGCGGTAAGCGGTACGTCATCGCCAACTGGCACCACGGCTACTGTAGAGAATGTATGCTGTGAGGACCGAGGTTCGAGTGCCGCCGCGCCTCGGCTCCCAGCGCCAGGCTTCTGCCACGAACCTACAAAAGGAAATCAAACCTGTAACATTCTTATATACTTCTATTATATTTAATCTGTACTCTAATATGGATTAGTTTAAATAGCTCAAACATTATTTAAGAAACACTTACGATTTATGTATATGTTTAGCTAGTACATCTATTAAAGACTAGTGTTTATGTAGCTTAAATACATTAAATTATAGGCGATATATATATATAAGTACTGAGTTATTTGTAAAGCTTGCCATATCCAGGCCGAGGCTTTGATCTGCGAAAATGGTCAGTCCTCGTTACCCCTAAGCTTATCAATCAGCAAGTAATTCTTAACTACTTATTAGCCTCAATAGCTAGAAGATATGTACTTATGATAAACGTACTATGCATCATACGCTTGCGTACTATTTTTAGGGAAAACTTATGTTATATACCTAAGATCCTATGACCAAGCAGATTGATGAGACGGGTGACGACGACCGGAAAACGGAGCTTGATGGCATTAAACAGTCCTTCGGGGAGTTTAGCTAGCTCCGAATCGCGAACCGCCATCACCGTTGTGCTGCGCCGCGTCTGTGTTACCATCTCCACCTGTTGAAGCAATTTTGGAAAATTTTAAAAAGCTCTTAACCACTATGTCTTAAAGGCACTTTCTAAAAATTATAAATAAAGAACAAAACTGGTGAGAAATATCTTAAATCTGATACAGCAACGGTAAAAAGTATTTTTGGTACTAGAAAGTTAACCATCATCATCAACAAAATTAATCCAATATCTTTTTTCTTTACTTACGATTCCAACAAGATCTCCTTTTCCGTACTCTCCTACTAGCTCTTTCTTGCCGTTGGGATGAGTGATAACAGAACGCAGCCGCCCGCTCAACACGATAAAGGTAGACCCCGATTCCTCATCCTGCCGGTATACTGCTCGGCCTGACTCGAGGAACACCTTATGAACGTATGAAGGAATAAATGTATATATATTTACAAAATCAAAAACCTACCCTATGCAATAAGGTCCAAATTGAAACCAATAACATCTTGTGGTAGATTTGCGCGATCGCTAGCTGCCGGCTTTTTGTTTCATTGTTGGTTTTTTAAGCAAGTAATGTATTTTATATGAACTATCGTTTCATTTAGCTATACTAACATGATGGGGCATAAATAATGCTAATAAAACGTTTTAAGAATATGATTTTTTTTTAACGGGATATATTTTTTCCCAGTGCCATCATCAAAGATGTAATTAGTACTATCGTCTGTCTTCGTTTTAAGGAGCGGTCTCCTAATACCAAGAATATACTCTTTCTCTTGTCTATTTTATCTTCTAACAGCAACGTTCTATCACCATATTCATTGGTTTAGATTAGATAATCAGTAATGTGTAAACATGACTGAAAAGTTAGGTAACTGACATTTCATTGCCATAGAGGTCTTATCTACCAGACGTACGTCCCATCCAGTTCCTTTTTCATAGAACTCACCCAGTCGAGAGCGAAGTCAACTTGGCGTACGAATGGTGACAACCTTTTGACAACAGTGTTGGCGATGTGCAACACAACTGATGGGCGCTCCCGCATGATGCTGTACACAGTCGTCTTGGACAACAACCCGATGCGAGAGAAGTGCTTCGCGCGGATCGAAAAGAAGCTCGGCTCGCCGGTCAGCACCGCTAATCCACCTTCCACTTCGCCTGGTTAAGAAAATGATTCAATTTATAAAGCCCAAATATTACTTAACTTGGGTTTAACTTTACGGGAGAAACGAAAAGATCACATATTAATCTTGATAGAACAGCGAGGGCGCCCAAGAGGGTTACCTCCATCTCCAAAATATTCTTTTTTACAACAAAATTTCTCGCTGGGGGCAGTGCTAATACCATTTTTTATTTAGTTTAGTATTTTATTAGTAACAATTTTTGTGATATTAATAATTTTTAGAATGTATATATATTAACCTACCTGGATATGCCGTAAACATATGCACTTCCCCCTCTCCTTCGGCTACTTTCTGTGAGACGAGCAGAGCGCCCGACAGAAGATACACCAAAGCGACATCCTGATCGGAATAAGGACAGTATTAAAAAAAAAATGTTGTATATATAAACGTAAATATTCCGCTCGTTTAAAATACTCCAGTTCCCATATGTTGGCAGTCGAAACGCACAAGGGATTTTAGGCAATAGATATATGAAGATGGTAAATTGCCAAATGTCTTCGAATAAATTCTACCACTGTTCAAACTCTACCATACATAACGAGCTTTTCCGTGTTACACGAGAAAAGCTAAGGCAATGCGTCATTAAGATTTTAACTCGAGACACTCAGGCAGCAAGGTTTCCATGTATCGAAACGGAAAGCTTTTCTTTACAACATCCTTTAAAAATCCAATGAACTAATTATTCTTACCCTCCAACAGTTTATGACAGAAGTCACAGTTAGGTATTACAAAAAAGTATGAGAACTACATGTAATGAAATTAAAACATGTACTGCCGACACGCAGGCACAAAGTCATCCATGCACAGTATATGGATGAAGGTTATATAAAGTTTTAATATGATTATTTGTTTTTTTACTTCATAATCATTAACGATTGTTTATACATAAATTATATACATTTTGTTCCATTTAATGCACTAGTACAACTAAATTAATTAAAAGGATCTCCGCAGTGTGATAAATAAATGATTCAATCATACACGCTGGATGATAATATATATATTAAATTGTAACATAAAAAACCACACCAGAATAAAAATCTCGCAAAACTCAGTATCTACCTGGACAATCTCTGGTTCGCCGTTGATACAATAAAACAGCTTATAGGAGGGAAAAAATTAACAAATATTAATTTAACCATACAAATTAATTTTGAATGTTTATATGTAACAAAAAAATAACAAGTTTTTTATATCATGAATAAAAAACTATTAAGCAAACTCCACTACATGTGGCCCTGGTATCGAACCGGGGATCTACGATCTCCTCGTCTGTGGCATTTGACATTCACCTTATGACTCTCCTCCTTCATGATGTAGGTGCCTGCGGGAAGGTCCCTCACTTGCACATTCCCGTGTAATAAGTTATCGCTCTCCAGACCCAGTTCTTTAACGAATGCCTCAGTCGCGATCTGAATTAAAGCCTGAAAGATAAATGAAGATTATTTTTTTATATAGATTAACTGGTAAAGGTTTAACTGATACCCTGAGTCATTAATTTACTCTTAACCAGTTCTGGCACATTAGTATGTGAAGTAATTTTGTTATCTGTACTAGTCAGATTAGGTAAAGCGACATTCCTTCGGAGAAAATTGTCCATTAGTGGACTACTGCATGCTAATGATGAAGTGTTTATAGTACCTGTTCATCAAGATTATCCGTGTTGTGTTTTTTGAAAGACGAGCCTTCTTTTGCTTTATAGGACGAAGTCGGTTGCACGTCTGGCTGTTGCTGTAGATTTAAAGAACCCATTTCATTAACACTTTAATTTTTATGAGCAAAGTATGTGATGATCAAGACCCATCGCTGCAGGCTGTGGGTAAAAATGTTAACTCAACGAAGACTATAACAAAGAACGAAAAAACCTCGCGTGTAGGAAGGATAATGATAAACGATAATAATTTTCAAAATCATTATAAATCAAACAGAATTACCAGAGACCATCAAAGCATTAAACAAGTATGATAGATAGAAATAAAATTACTATTTTATCAAAATTGTATTTGCTTGGGGTACTATTTAGAGACTCCCTTTTTTTATATAAGCATTCAAGCTCTGTACACACTATGATCACATGTGAAAGTTTTTAATAGGATCTACAATGTTACCTGGGGTGTGTTAGAAGTTAGGTCTGGCACCATATCGGGTCTAGGTTTCCAGTCTTGTATGTGTAAAGGGGATAAATTCTGATGGCCGCCTTCCTGTCGTAAAATTTCAAAGCGCGTGTTATACACTAAGAGGAGAGGAAGGAATCTATTTGAAAACATGAGAAAAATATTACACCTTCAAAGAAAAAACTAGTTATGACATTAAAGTGTTACGTTGTAAACGGATTATTTTAAAAAAGAAATGTATTTTTCTTCTTCTAAATCGTATTTATTCATGACTGAGGGTCGTGGTCATCATGTGTAGTGAAACACACGACGACTTTCTTGACAGTTATAATTGAGTGGTGTTGCCATTGCCTTCTCCATTTCACATACTAGTCCGACCACGGATATTCATCACATAGATATGTAGGTTTTTTCACGATATATTCCTTCACTGTCAGAGCAAGTGGTATTAGTTGGTGTTATACTAACTGCACATAAATTGAAAAATTTATTGGTTATGTCTACATTCGAATCCGGTACGACCGGTGTGGAAAGCCGGCGTTCAAACCACTATTCTATCACGACTCTAAAAAAACTGGATGCAAACACAATGTTAAAAAAAAATTATAAACAGTTACTCATGCAGATGGAAAAGTTTTTCTTTGAAATAACCAGTTCTAACATTGTTTCCTCTATGAGATTTGAGACATGTCTCTCAAGGAACAAGCCGAAACGGTTTATCTATTCTATAACCATGTATAAATGTCACATGTTCACGAAAGTTTAGTTCTTTGAATGTATTTGTTTCCTTACAATATATTCTTTGACCACAAACTCCCGCTAGGAGGAGATCGAACACGCAAGTGATCAAAAGACATCCGGTTCTCAAGACGAGATATGCCGTCATCTTTATGAGAAACACATAGTAACATATTAAAGTTGATACTTGCAGATTCTTTGGCGGTAGTAATAGACGCTCTACTTCTACCTTACAAACAGATATGAGTAAAACTTGACTTACCAAGTGGTCGGTGGCACGCTCAGTGTGGTGGGGAGAGTGAGCGGCGTGCGGAGAGGGCATAGTGGTACCCATGTCCACCAGCCCTGCCCTGCTCGACTTGCCGGGTGAGGAGAACACCGCGCCCGTACGCCGCCTTTCCCGATCCCGGCCCTGCTCACACAATAAAAATATACACTTATTACACTTTTTACTCCAAAGTATTTAGGTATATGCAACATAAAGGACTTAGTGTAAAGCAAGTAAAAGACAAAGAAAGAATGATGTGAAAGTGACCTTCCTAAAGTGTTATCTATACCATATTTTATAAATACAAACGTCAACGAATATAAGGTAATTACTCTGTCTTAATTTTTAATTATCATGCACCGATGGACATAAATCTCTTAATCTTCATATAATCAATCAAACATAATTAATATTATCCTTCAACACGTACCGGATTGACCAGTTCAGCACTCAGTCCCAAGTATTGATGCAGAGCGGTGAAGGTGACACGTTGTAGTCTTACCATAATTATCTGTAAATTACAAATATACAATTGAGAAGAAAAAATAAATAAATACAAAATAAAATAAGCAATACTCAAAAAAAAAAATACAATACCTGAATAACGCGTACAAATATATCGGGGTATTCCTTGAAGACCTGTTGGAAGGCGCGCATGGGAAGCTTTATCACTTGAGAGTCTTCCAAGGCTTTGGCATTGACTGTTTTATACGGTTGAGAATGACCCTTCGGAGAATAAGTACAGGATGACATTATTTAACCTCAACACAGAAAAGAGGGATGTTATAAATTTAAAGTATATAGCTTCATGTGGGTAGAAATAAGACATGAGTAAAAACAGGTTAAGATATTATAGTAATTACAGAAAGACATTGCTATTATTACAATACAAAGATGTTACCGCTGAAAGCAATCTTTTTTATTTCATAATGACACTGGTGATAGGTCTCTCCTACTGGAGACTATCTAGGTAGGTACCACCACAGCTACTATTTCCACCGCCAAATAGTAATGCAAACATTACTGTGTTCCGGTTTGAAGGGTGCTGTAAGCTAATGGAGTTACAGATGTAACGATTAACACTTTAAATCTTAAGGAGACGAGCGCAATGTGGTGCTGTGTATACCATCTTAACTAGTACCACGTTGTTATGAGCGTATATCTTACCATCAGGTGAACGCCTTGCTAACGTTGGCAAGTCACATACAAACAACAGATAATCAATTTTGTTTACCGTCAACACATCGGTGAAGCTGAGCAAGGAAGTGACACTCTCCCCAGCGCGCACCACCTTCAGAGACAGGCTGCTACCATCAGAGTTCGTTATGTATACATTGACGCGCCCGGTTTGAACTACGTACACGTTTTCATCAGTGTCGCCTGTAAAAAACAAAACGTGAAATCTTAGTCGATAGAAAAAGTCTCCTCAACTCTAAAAAAATATGATGACTGTAGAATAATGGTAAATCACATTGAGCCAGAACATTAGCTGGCTCATGCAGAAAATAATAATGATATTATAGCGGTAGATGGATAAATGGATGGTAATTAGCTTGGTAATTTTGTGTGTGTGTCCTCCAGGCCGAATTCGGCTACGGCGACTGCTTCAGTTATTTCAAAGGTTTTTTATATTTGTTTTTTATTTGGTAATTTTAATGAACTTAAAAAATAAACAAACTATGCTGTTGTGTTTGATTACAATCAAAAATTGACAGTAGGTCCTTGTTATTGGAGATCATGCAGTTAAGTATAATAAGTTGCTGTCTACCGCAATAGTAATGTGGAAACATTTGTCAATTCCGTTTTGATGGACGCTAGCAAAATTACTACGGTAACGAAATTTACCATTTCAACTTAATGTGGTATTGATGCGATAACAGTAATGAAGTTTACTAAAAATAAAAAATTCCCAGAAGCCGTACTTACCAACTTTAAAGAGGAAAGATCCAGCTGGTAGGTTCAGTATCTCGGTGTGTTTGCACAGCATCAGGAAAACCGGCTTCTCGAAATGCCCGAACACTCTTATACTATGTAACATATACAGAGCGTCCGGTGGTACTCGGTCGTCACTCGTCAGATCCTCTTCCAAATATTCCGCTGGAGGTTCCAAAACCTGCGAACATTACAATAGTTCAGTACAGTATAATATTACTGTCTTACTAGTTAAAATGTACTGTACCTCATAAATTTACATGTGTAACCCATGATTTTTCTGGTCTCAATAGATAAGCACCAGGTTCTACTAACATGAAATGACTAGGACACTTCTGTATGGTATACTCCTAAGGAGTTGATTCCACGCGATGATAAAGTTTAATATAAATTTATACATCTAAATAACAAACCTTAAGTTGTTCGGGGGCTGATTCCTTCTTCAACTGGAGTAATTTCCTGGCGAAGCGCATGACGGCGCGCCGCTTCCTTCCCTGGCCGGAATTGGAGATGGACTTGACCTTGCGCAGCATCCGCCTACCGTAGAAAAGCATCTTGTCTCGCTTACGGAATCTCTTTGCTGGCTCCCCGCAAGCATCCACGGATCCAGTGTTTCCCGAGAGTCCTGTAAAAGTAATATTCAAAAGCTGCTACTTCCTTTCCATCTTTAAGCTGTAGCACTTAATTACTAAGTCAATAATCCAATAGACAATTTAACTTATTTCCGACTTTTCTTTCCGCTTAACAAGAAGATTACCTAGATACACATTATCTAGGACCACCTCTCACCCGCAGTTTGGGTGGAAGGTGGGCCCAATGCGTTGCTAGCTCTCCACCAATCCGCTTTGGGCCAGCGTGATGGAAGACGGCTCAAATTCCTCCACTATTAAGGAGAGCCTATGTCAGGTGGCAGACCTCTGTTGGCTGATGAAGATGAAAGTACTATACTGTTGATTATTGACTAAAAGAGTTGGTTAACAGCAGTGTGCTCATCTATCATACAATTAAATGATCCAAATGTTAGTAATTTTTTTATTGATTTTATTTTATTTTAAAAACATTTTGAACTACCTAAAATCAGAGTCAAGTAGGCAGATTTAATGCCTATAGGCATTTTCTACCAGTCAACCTAATAGGTGGGAGATGCTGTGGTAGGTGAAGTGTGAAAGTTAGATTTAAAGCTTAAAAAAATATTAGTCCTCATATGGTACATACATATACATACAATTCTATATATAAATACAAAATTAGATAAACATGTACAAATACATGAAAATACATAAATAAATATATATAAGACAACGCAATCCTGTGATTCCAAATACTTCCTCTTCACCTGTCTTCTGAATACTTCTTCGTTTGGTGCCCTTCCTTCACAAGCTTATTAAGTTCCTCTTCCTACTTTCTATATTTTAAAAGAATATACCTAATATAATAATAAAAAAAACTAATCAATAGCCTGATTAAATCATTAACTGTATTATTATCCTGGATTAGCATTGTTGTTAGTGGAAGCACTACTCTTAATCCCGGTAACAAGATTACATGTCAATAAAATACTGATTATAAATGAAGCTCCATGTAGGAAGAGGAGCGGTGAATTAGTAAGAAGTTGGTTCGATTCCCTTTACACATGAGATCTGATGAAGTTAATAATTTTGGAAACCGTTATGTATCACAATAAACAGGTTTATGGTTGTGATATCAGCAATTAGTCAACATTGTGGATGAATGACCCTGAAAATTATCTTATGAGATATGACACAGAGGATCATCACAAGGAACATTAAAAGGGCTCTTTATTATTATACAATCTTAAATTTATCTAATATATACAACTTGCTTCATCAGTATTCAGTTTCTCCTATATTCTTTACATATTTCTTACTTACAGTCAATTTTGTATTGACTATAATTTAGTCAAGTATGTATATATATTACATATATACGAATTTCCTTATGGTCGCCAACCTGGCCAAACAGTAAGGCCGACCAAAATGAAACTTGGAATTAATATTGAGGTGGGTACAGAGATGGTTCTTAACCATATCCGGTTCCAGTCGACCAATCGGAAGTGGTATCGAAAGTCACTAAGTACCATAACTATGTATATTTTTGACATTATTCTCTCACAAATATATTCCTCGTATAAAAATTAATATTTATATGTACTTCCGGTATAACCTGACAACCAGAAGTAAGATCAAAAGTCACTAAGTACCTTGTGCATATTTTTGATATCTTTATTGAAGTAAAAGAGTTCCTCGTGAAAAAATATTTTTTATGTGCTTCCGCTTCTGGCCGACCAACCGGAAGTTGACCAAAATCTGTATATCTATATAGATAAGATATAGATAACGCAAAATTGACAGTGAGAGAAACGGCGTTACTCAAACGAACCTTTATAATAATACTAACTATATCATAAAGAAATGATAACTCATGAGGAGTATTTAGCGAGAGTATTAACAAATCTCTAGGAAAGTATATGAAAGCACTAGAAATATAAAACTACAAAAATTTACGGTGACATGGAAGAAAACTGAATGATGTACACGAGCGTGAAGAGACCTTGATTATATTAAGCTCAGTTAAATGTTAAAATAAACAATAGAACATAATAGTTAACTGGTAAGCTATATTTTTTTAATTCCTTGTACTACCCATATAGACTAACTCTCTCACTAAGGTTAGCTGGTGGTAAACTCATATAGTTAAGCTGGCCTGTACAATTTGAGGTTAAAGAATCTTTATTCTCACAAGAATTTAACAATTCACTTAAGCGAGAAAACAATAAATATTAATACAAATCAATATTGCAAGCGTACAAAGTTATGTTGTTATTTAATTTCTATATCCTCATTTAAACGACAAAATCCGTCCGTCCATCTGTCCGTCAACAATTTTCAATCTCGAGAACTACAAGGGGTAGGAACTGGTGCTAATAATTTGTCATACAGACAGATCTCGCTTAGATAAGATCAGAGCCGTTGGAAGTTTGCTGGTATGTGTTCGGGTTCCCAAATTGCGGGTGCACAAAGTTTCACAATTTTGTATGGACCATTTGTAATTATTATTTGCCTTTACATTAATGTACTAAGCAATAATAAAATAGTAAGTACTTTCCTCTCAAACTGGTTTAAATATCAGACCTAACACCATAAGGGAGAGGCTTTTATTCTCTACTTCAACATTGTAAAGCTCGTCTATCAGGATATTATGGGTGGTGAATACGCCAAATACCCCTCAAGTAGAGTCGTGACAGCCTATTGGTTTGGACTCCAAAGGTGCCGGGTTCGAATCCGGCCTTCACCAATGATTTTTTTTCAATTTATGTGCAGTTAATATAACGCCGACTAATATCATGTACTTTAAGCCATGTGTCCATCCAATCAGATGGATATTAACCTTAAAAAAATACCTCTCAACTGATGAGCCTAAATGGTCATGAAAATGATGACGTAACAGTGATAAGGAAGCAGAAGGAGAGCCTGCTTTATCTAGACTTGTTCTCTGTTATTCTCAACTTTTGGGGCACGTCATGATTAGTCGTTGAAGATATAATATAGTAACCTGTCTGTCTCTTAGGAAATCCCTTTCAAATCGGTGTACAGTAAAGTTTACTGCTCAGCAGCAAAAATAGGCGATTTTGCTTCTTTTCGTTTCAGTAAAAACTATTTTTTATTATTATTACCATGGTTTATTAATTTTTTGTAATATATATATAACCATAACATTTTTGCTATGGCATATAGCTACAAAGCACATGAAGCTCATGTAGAAAGAGAAGGGTGCATATATGTATTTATTTATGTATTTTCATGTTTGTGTATATATATATTTATCTACTTTTGTATTTATATAATGTACTAGTAGTTGCCTGTTGCATGAGCAATTAAAACTAAAAAATAATATAAAATTATTAAATTAAAAACGTTGTTACTATATCTATATATATATATATATATATATAT
>DWLS01005835.1:0-12272 GCA_018246255.1 Pachliopta kotzebuea | reverse complement strand
TTGCTGTCTTTCATTTAGTTCATGTGGTACCCATTTTCCCACTTTCTGAATCTTTCCCATAGCTTTCAGACGAAGAGGTACTGCTTTTTGCGTCACATTTAATTGTTCCGCGAGTTTTTGTTGAGTCTGAGTAACGTCTTCATCCAATAAGGCTTGAAAGTCCTTGTCTTCAAACTTTTTCGGTTGTTTCCCACGCTCCTCTTTGCTCACGTCAAAATCACCACTTTTAAATTTTTTAAACCAGTCAAAGCATTGAGTTTTGCCAAGAGCATGTTGACTGTATGCTTCGACAAGCATTCTACGCGATTCTGCAGCAGTTTTTTTCAAATGATAGTAGAAAACCAATGCTGTCCGCAAATCATAGCGGTAGGCACAAAACTCGACATGTTTGAGGATATAGAAAAATATACCGGTGTATGAAACTTAGGTTATTGTGTGTTGACAAACTTCGTCAGCTGTTAGAGGAAGAAGATGGCGCTACAGAAGCGGTCTTACGGTCTTTAAACTTATAGCGAGCACCATCTATAGGGAAATTTCGGTTTCATACTTCTACACCTGTTATTAATAATACAATTAATTATCAGCATAAAAATATGTTTAACAAAGTGGTTTTTGGATCTCGTCAAACTTTTGCTTTAGGTATTATTACTTTACTTTAATTTTTAAATGAAATAATTAGAAATTTTGTCAAACAGTGAATTTTTAAATACAGTTGCTAAGCGGAAATCGGGGTAATAGACATCTGTATAATCAATAATATGTATAATTAGATTAATTTAAACAATCACTAAAGAATATGTTATTCAATAGTGCTCTTTTTTCTTAAAGACCCTGTCCATCACTTACGGTAAAGTTTGAGAATTCGTCTATCTTGAGCAACGTGGAAGACTTGCTCTACATTGGCCATGCCTGTCCATGCCATAATGTTTCGCCGCTAGGATTTTTATGGGTTCAACGTGTCTTCTGCCTTATTTTTTGTCTCTTATAATAAGTTAAAGCAATATTGCTTAAAATAAGAAAATTATGAGAAAATAGATTACAAGGGGTATAGAAAAGAATACCAAAGTAAACGATTAGAAAACAATATAAACGCAATTGAAAGTACATTAGGAGGATCTGATAGAAAGACGAATTTAGCTTCTATGTTGGTAAGTTATAAATAGTTTTATTTTAAATAGTGGTTTAGGATCGCGTGTCAATTGCTGAGTTAGCTATTGTGGCGGTAAGGTTCGTGGCGTGGCGTGCTGGGCGGCGGTATCTGTTCAGACACGCAACGTTGCATTGCACAAAGCATTGTGCAGTGTTACCATCACCCGCTTCAGCGCCACAATTCAGTTTGCACGTCACTTCGCTATCGCGTTTCTGGCATTTGCAGCGTACACGGTTAGCTCGTCTATCAACTAATGTAAATATTCTGTGCGGGGTGAATAACCCCGTAATGGACTCCAAACATCGATTTGTAGTTAGCATTTGTGCGCTTTAAATAACTTTATTTGGAATTAAACACAGCTTTTGGGAAAAGGAAAACGGTCTATCTTTACCTCTAATTTATTGTAAATTTGTCATCATAACAGCATTCTTGGATTCCCTTTGTCAACCTATCAAAGCCCGAATATTCTGTGCAAGCCGGCTTCCACAATCGACAGTCTTATTATCACTTCATATTAAGAGAAATCAGGCCCAGTGTTGTTGCAAGAGATGATTAAAGTGCGAGATTTATCAAAAATTATCTCTCTTCCTCGTGTTGTGATAAAAAGTTATTACAATGAATATTTAGATGTAAACAAGATCTTTTTTTAAAAAATTAAAATAAATCGCTTTAAGAAATGAATACATATCTCGTGCTGTCGTAGAATAGATGATATATACTATTTTGTATGAAAAACAATATTCCACGATACGAACAGATGATATTTGAAGAAAACGTAAATTTGTATAGGACTCTTTAGTAGTATTCTATAACTTTGCTGTTTGCGTAAAATTAACAAGTAAAGGCCCACTGAATACATATCGAATGGGGATTATTTGGACCGTGGCTTTCAACGGCGGGTGCTATGTACACAACAGTTAATCCCGTTATTATATCCCTTTTGGTATTCTAAACCTATAAATAAAATAAGTGTACCGTGACCCGTGGCATGTTTGTGTAAATTATTGTTGACATTTCGTAATTACGGTCTGTAGAGACATTTGGGATCAATGTAAGACCGTTGATTTCACTAACAAATCTATAATTTTATATGACTATAATAATGCATGGTTCACCGTCACTCACTGGTTTCTGGTTACGTAAATAGTCTTTACATTGTACGTGTACTGACTTGGCTGCACATAGTGATAGACTGAACGACCGTCATCTGTCCACTACGACGTATTCACATCTCGTTGTATTACTTGCTTTGAGGCACAGGATTTTAAGTTTCGTTACCACTGTAATTTAACTAAATACAACAATGTTATATTGTAGAGGAATTTGACATTGTTTGCACATTATTGTTTAATGCAAAAAGTAAGCGCAGCGTAAGTACTTACCAAGTCTGACATCGCTAATCGAGTAACCTAACACGAATAAACTGTAATTTATAAGTTTTTGGATTTTAATAGCAAATATTTGGCCCTTTGTTTGCCGTTAATTATGTCAAAGATTTGGTAGGAGATAATAATTAAAATTAGATATTAATGTACATGTTTGAAATACTTTTAAAAAAGTATCAAGACAAATGAATCAATGGCTTATACAACAGGAAATAAAGCATCGTGTAAAGTTCTAATAAAACGCAAATAATGTCTGTGAAAGTGGTACATATGATCGCGGAGGGAAAATAAACAATTTTTTGGGATTTGCTATTGCTTAGGTGGTAGATGTGACGATTTAGACAATGTTTACCGCAGCGGGTTTCCCCAGAGTTTGTTATTATATAAAACAAGCTCTACGCCGCTTCTTATCCTTCGTAGATACTTTATTACAACTGAGATTTGTAGAGTGGATAATTTATGGTTATAAGTTTTTGATAATAAATTTTTACACGTAGCTCTAAGTCGTTTTTACGTTATTTTAAGGTTATTTTTTTTGTTATTTTAGACAATAAAATTGAATAAGCTGTTAATTATGATTTTTCACAATTTACGTTTGAAGGTATTTTAATTACAAAATTTTAAAATTCCGTAACAATAATCTTACTATATCATATTGTACAAAAATAGTAAGAAATCTTTAGAGCGTTCATGAAAACAGTCAAATATTAATAAAAGAATAGTCTTTAGTAACAAAACAAAGACAGAATATATGAATCAACAATGCTGACTCGGTGGCTAGATTTAATTTGTTTCTTGGTGAGTGCCTCTTAGGCTACGCTCCAAAGCTTACTCGGCGGACTGTAGATATTTTCCTTTCATATTAATGTCGATTTTTTAGGTCGGGAATACCAAAGCAATTTTTTTTTATTATTGAGTTCTTTATATAATAGTAAACTATTGGTGATAATAAATGATTAAAACAACGAGCTTTCTGAGTCCGATCTTCGGCTATACGCATTGCAGCTATCACTATCCGCCGTCTAAAATATGTTGTCACTAAGTTAAATATCAATCACCACGTTTTTTTTTAGACGAAGTTCAATAACAATGAAAAAACTGGTAAGGAATTTTATATTGAACCTATGATGTGTATGATGCAAGATAAAAGACGATGAGTATCAGTATTATAGATAAGTAATTTTAGGTCCATTGTTTTTTGCGATGGAACATGATAAAATTTTCTTACTACAGTTTAGCTTTTCCCTTGATAAATGATAAAAATTTAACAAAATGTAGAATTTTTTTATTTTGATTTAAATAACTAAAATGAATCAGAGGCACGCTTAACATCGGGATCATATATAAAAAATATACTTTATACCTTAAACGGTAATTAAAGGAAATCGTGGTTACTCTATTGTTATTTTAGTAACACAGTTGTAGTAAAGAGCTTTAACAAAACCTGTTAAAACTTTAGGTAAGAAGTATGAATAATATTACCGTGAATTAAACTATTTATATCTATAATGTTTATTGGTAAAATATTTTCTACGATCTCCTTTGTTAAATATATAGACTTTCATTACTTTCTATTTAAAAACATAAATATGATAATGTCTTTATTTTAGTTCTGCCTATATATGATTATAACTATGAAAGCGACACTCCCCTTTTATGAAAATACCTGTTGATTGCTTTGAGGTCTAAACGTCGCGCACGGCCTTTCATTACTTGCGTGTATACGCAACACTACAAACTAACTGTGTGTGCTTTACTGGGATCTTTGACTGCATGCCATGTTTGTGAATCATGAAAATGATCAGGGACATGTAACGTTACCCCAACACGACGAAGGCAAACAACATTTTGATGTTGCCTTTACAAATATAAACGTTTGCTTGTTCACCGTCAATTTAATTTATTATTATAATCTATAGTAGTTGGGTAGCTTTAAATCCAATGGAATTTACCTGAAATTAAATATTTTACTGTGTAATGTAATTATAATATAAAGTGTTTTGTTTAATATTTCTATTTAGAACTACATCACTCACAGTTACGAGAGTTTATATTGTAATGAATTATTAAGTACAGAATTTCTTTGATTTCCGAAAACTTATTAACAAATATACGTAGTTATAATTGTGTCAAGTAACATTATTAGCAAAAGAAAAAATACCAAATGAGTAAGAAGTATGTATCACTTTGAAACGGGATGTGAATTGTCTCAAAAACGCTTGTCATCCTCCATCCATCGTTTTGTTTAATTTGTATTTAAGATTACTTTTATTACAAGCAACGTAACGATTACTTCGGATGAATCCACGTCTGTGATAGTTTCTAACAGTTACCTTTAACAATTCACAACGTCATCAACATCAAAATAAAAGGCAGCAATAAAACAAAGTTTTATAATAAAACCTGACATTCAATTTTAGTAGCGTATAGAATATATCAAACAGGGGTCTGGATATCATAAAACAATATACTTTGGTTACATAATAATACCGAATTTAAATTATTCTGAATCAGATGGAAAGGTTAAATAGAGAAATTTTGTAACATTGCAATATTGGGGTGGGGAACGAAATGCTTTTTGCAATGGCAACCCGAGCTAGGGTATTTCAATTGCATATTTAACGAGGAGTCGCTCCTCGACGCGACGAGACGAGAGGGCAGCAGGCACTTGTAATTGCTTAAACTATTTTTAGATTTATATTTGTACACCAAAGTCCGCCATATAAAAATTAAACAATACTCTAAAATTGTTTTCTTTTCCGTGTCAATTAATTTGTGTAGTTAATATTATTAATGTATTATTTCTTTTTGTAAACATTTAAAAGGTAATTAGCAATGAACGTTTCTCTATAAATGTCATAAAATAAATATAAGATCAATATTTGAATACAGGATAAAGATTATTGTTTTAAACACTTGTGTTAATGTTCAGTTAAAGCGTAGGCAGCACGTAATAAGCTTTTAAAGCCATTTACTGCTGCCAATCGACGACAGCACCGGATCAAGAGATAACCTTAATCGAATTGTAGCAAGTTTCCGCCCGAGTTACATCATAATATTTGGACTCTCTAGGGACATGTACAAACTTAAAAATAAAGTAATTATAGCAATGTGGTAAAATTTACCGACTTCTGTATACCTTAAGTAAAGCGCCATCGAAGCAAAATGTTTGTGACGAGGTTTAGGTTAAAGGTATTACAATGTACCATATATCAATAGACTTATACCTAGCATAAATATAAAGTTAAATAACGAATACTTTAAATATTGCAGCTTGCACAAGGCTTAACGAGGTGACAAATTTCGATAATAAATGTTTTTGGGCAAAAAAACTTGTTCTGAAAATACATGATTGAACAAATTATTTATAATTTATACCTAAGTGGAAAGAAGGAACCCGGCTCTTGATATTTTTTTCTTAAAGTTAATGAGATGCAGTGTGTATTATCTTAATTAGCACAACATTATTGTGACCAGGCGTATAACTTGTAAAGATTATTTCTGTCCTTCCGGCACTTTTTAGGATGACATTAAAATATCTGGAAAACACAATTGTGAGCCTATTGTTAATAGGGTGAATTTTAAGAAGTAATATCAAGTAGTAATTAAGAATTGATAATAAGAATTTATAACAGGAATTGTTAAAACCGAATAAACCTCGTCATGTAAGAAAACTCCTGTCATCATTTTACTTATTACACTTTGAAATTCGGGGTGAAAGGCTTTATCGAAAATTAGATATAACATTTTTTTATTTTATCTAATAAACCTAAATCAACTTTTCATTTATTATGGTGCAAAAATATCAATTACCTACATTGTGATCGAAATGAAAGGCCTTACGAAATGGCTATTTTATACGAAATTAATATTTTTTTATTCATTTCTTTTAATCGAAGTAATCGCGTGGGTGATTACTCGATGCATCTTTGCCAACACAGTGCCAATTGATTGATGTTTTTCTTTTAAAAATCAGCTGGTCGGGAGCCAACAAACTCAAAAGAATTTTCTACTACGTCTCTTAATAAAATTTTTTTTTACTAAAAATTTGTGCAAAATTTAAACAAAATAATAGTCTGTAGACTTAAGGTCTGGTGAATATGGTGGACGTGGGAGAGCCTCCAAACCCATTTCTTAAAGCGAAAAGTGCTAGTTATTTCATTCGCCCTATATCTTGTACAGTGTTTTAAATATCTCTTTACTATCAAAACATGAACAGATTTGCTTTATATAGTGGGCATTTCAACTTAAATATAATATAACAAAATGTATTTAAATTGAATAAATTTCCTCTACGGTAAATTTGTTCAATTAATACAAAACTTCACCAAATAATAATATTGTATTGTTCTTAGTAACGGTTAGAAGAATTCACATCCACTTAGTTTCTTTACTTTATAAAATAATTCATTATTCAAAAACGCTTACAGAGAAGATTCTTTAAAGAAGACTATGTAAATTACACTGAGTACTTTTACTTCATTCATGCGGAATTAGTAAAATACGCTCCCTTGGAAGAGACTGCTTATCTTCGACAATATAAATTATGTTTATAAGGGTGTACGAGCACCCAACCTCTCCTATATCCCTGCCCGCCCGAAGACCGTGGGGTCCACCAACCTACGTAAACGGTACGAATCTATTTTTAACCTGAATACTTGTACACGTGCTTTCGAAGCCGCAAATATAATATTTACGGTTTGAATGCGGTTTTAATGGCATTTACTGGGTAAGGAATTGTGGTTGGTTTCCAAAGACACACAAGGTTTTTGAGCAAGCATTTATTTACAGCAAATTATTTCTTCGTATTCTCTTATATATAATATATGTACACAAATACATGACCCGTACAGAAAATAAATCAATTTAAAATAATTATTATAATTGAATTGTTATATGGCAAAATGTTTTTCTAATATCATAACAGG
The DNA here is from genome assembly GCA_018246255.1 of Pachliopta kotzebuea. Lineage (NCBI taxonomy): Eukaryota > Metazoa > Arthropoda > Insecta > Lepidoptera > Papilionidae > Pachliopta > Pachliopta kotzebuea. Next base: position 4,809 of record DWLS01005835.1, on the reverse strand, counting down.
AATTTGGTCAATAATGAACACCATGTACCTAAGCCAAGTGGTGTACATTTCCTATTGTTATGTTATTGCTGGTGATTATTTATTATTATTGTTATAATATCAAATACATAAAGATAAAAACTTAGTCTGTGTATCTGAATTGATAGTTTTTACATAACATAAATAATATTATTTTGTTCTTATTTTACCATTAACACGGTAATAACCCTATAGCATTTTTAATAAGATCAATAATACTCTTAAGGTTTATTTACATCGGTAATAATAATATAGCCTATAAATTTAAATTAGTTCTTGTTTGCAAACAAACTATTTAAGATTGTATAATATTAATAATATAGTGTCCTTCGTGCTTAAAGTAATAAAAAGGCGTAAGTAGTTATACTTTGTATATACTTTGTTTGGAAAGTTTAAAGACGTTACTAATTATTAATTAAATCAATATATATTACACTATTCATTATTTAGATTCACAAAAATAATATAATTGTATTAAAAATATATCTTTATAACGACAATGTTAACCATCATTTACTTTAACTCCATTTTGATATTGATCAAAAAACACTCTTTAATAAAATTTGCTTTATCATCAATCATTCATACACTCCAATATTTATAGAAAACTGTACTTATTTGTTCAATCGAAAGCGCTTATGGCGTGTGAGCACAGGGGTCGCGCTTGTCAACTCGTAAACGATATTAATTTTGCATTTTTTTTATTTTATTAATTTTAATGTAAATAAAAAATATAAAATGTAGGATATTTTATGAATAGGTATTTATTAATACAACAATTTAATTTGTACATCGTATTCAATATAAATGCGCTGTAAATGTACATTTATACAAACTTGGTTATTAAAATATATAAGGTTACTTCATATAATCAAAATTTTAAATTTCAAAAAAATTCACAAACAACCACCCGAGGTTCCAGGGCCGGCAGCAATGTGGCACAAAGTATAAGCTTTACCATCCAGTCAGCCAATACTATTAGTTTGCTTGGTACTCTGCCTGTTGGGGATGATTTGTGGAATTTTTTCTATCTTTAGCCTTTCTCCTTTTTCTTTTGTTTTCCTCTAATTATTTTTAGTTAACAAAGTGGAAAAAAATGGCTTCATATATACAATTTATAATAAGCGAAATAATTATTTTGGAGAAAATGTTAGCCGCTGCCTAAATTAAATTTGACTATTGTAATTCAAAATGGACATACAAGGCCAGAGGCCGAAGATATAATCCGAGGAAACTTTCCAAAAATAACAAGCGAATATAAACAAAAAAATATGCAAGAAAATTTCCTTGTTGTCCTTCCTTGTATGTACTCTTCTCTCTTAACTCCAAGCAAGACTGTTTGTTGACTGTTGTATCTATTAAAGCTACGCCTATATACGAGTTACAACGAGCCTCTTGAATCCTTTAAGGAGTCAGCTAGGCAGGAATAACTCAAGTCATTGCCGTTTCATGGCAATATATTACAACACACACGCACACATTATACATATATTTACTTTTTATTTACGTTAGTATTTATTTGAAAACGGTTAAACTTTATAGTTTATAACCTTATGGTTATGAAACATTCTAAATTGACGTAGCACTTTTTGTAAAAGATTTAAAATATGTTTATTCTCATTTCACTTAATGACATTTCTGTACTTTTTAATTTTTGATTATGAGGCAGAATATACTTGTTTCATTTGCTCTGCTTAATTTTTTAGCCTCAAGAGGAAATTGTCGATAGAAATGTGAAAAAGGCAACGGAATAAATACAAAATATTTACTCTATTGCTATTCAACAGAACTGGAGAATCGTTTTAATTTATATAGGTGGTGAGCAAATAAGAGTGCTATAGAAAATCATTGAAGTTTACGCCGGCGTATTCAGCATTTATGAATAATAAAAGTTACTTTCCATTTTATTCAATTGCTATACTCTCTCATCTGAGATACGGCTGATTTATTATACATAAATAACAAAGAAATTAAAAGTTATTAATGAAATAATTAGTAGAAACTGTGTTATTAGTACTTTGTTAAGAATTTTACAATCACAGTGTTTAGATAAACTTTATCCGCCTATGTACGTGATATTTATTTCAATATTATTCATTATCAAAAACCTTTTTACATAAGGACAATGCGAGAACTTAGTGTTTTAGTATTTTTGCTAATTAGACATTTGTTTTGAGTACTCTTTGATAATTTAAGAAAAAGCTTACTGAATGATATTCTGAACTAGTTCCTCTAATTCACGAATACCCAATTTTATATTTGAATATCAAGCTACAGTATACAATTTGATGAAATATAATACTGTGAAGTATTTTTAGCTCGCTCCTCTATTATACATTTATTCCTAAAGGTCTAAATAGATTATTTTGATTGTGTGGTCTATTTTTATTGCTTTTAAACAAATGAGATTTTTCGCAATCGTTTTGATTTCAACATGTGCTGGGCGTGTATCAATTGATACATGTTTATAGCAATATGATGCTAGTTGGGATGATAACAACAATACACCATCTGGACATAATATGCTAAGTCTTATTGGCCAGTGATTTTACTCCAGAACTCTTTGAACAGGAACACAGAAATGTTTATACGTTATTGTTAGACTGCGGCATTAACTTTCAAACGGTCTCAAACAACAGAGCCCAGTTTAAAATTTTGTTTCTTCAGGTACTTTGCATATATTATTGATTTTATATTTTACAGAACATAAAAACACGTATATCATCGTAAAACGAAAAAGTTTCCTGAAAATATTATATTTTTGATATTTTTTCATAGCGAATGGTGACAAACGCGCATTTTTGCCAACGCAGAAGATTGGAAAGAGTAATCATATCTTGTATTAACAATTTGTTCGGCTGAATTTATGATACTCCCGACAACACAGGGCCAGACAGAAAATTATAAATTTTGCGAAAGCTCATATGTTTTTGGACCTTAAGTCTACCGTATAGTTTCAAAAGAATAAATATATTTGTATATATACATAGAAAAATTCAAGGAAATTTTCGTTTAAGTATATTACGCTTTATTTATTTACTCTCTTTCTTTATTTAGGTATAAATTGGTAATGCTTTGCTAAATTTTATTAACCCATATGTACAATAGTCCTAAAGGCTGCCGGTAAGAACAAAACTCGCAAATTTACACGCTATATTTAAAATTGGCCAAAACGAACATGCTCTTTCTGATTATTATTTACGCTGTGTTTTAACGGATGCTTTTTTAACTATCGCCAAAGACGAATTCAAACTACACACGAAAGAAACTTGTTTGTTGTATGTTTTTTAATTTTTGTTTATAACATTTATGTAAATATGCATTAGAAACCATTTCGATTTTACATTTGACTGTTATATAAACTGTATAGTGATAACACGGTATCTTCGCACTTGTGGTAAGTCTCTGTTGCCGGAGACTGTCTAGCAAGGTACCGCCGTTTGGCGGTTGAAATAGGAGCTGCGTACTGCAACCGCCAAACGGTAGTGTGGAAACTTTACTGTCTTCCGGTTTGAAGGGTGCTGTAATATAGCAAAATTATTTGGGTAACGAGATTTAACATCTTGTCTCAAGGCGACGAGCATAATTTGGTGTTATTTATACCATCTTAACTAGCGCCACGTTGTTGTGGGTAAGCGTATCTCTTACCCTCAGGAAAACTTTTCGTCTATTACTCGGCACATCAAATAAAAAAAAATATTGTTAAAAAAAGAGGGCTAAATATCTGTACAGAGGAAACAAGACGTCGCATGTAGGTAGTCGGCTGTTACATGTGACCTGGTCACCGTGAACGTGTGGTCAGGAAAGAGGCCGCAAGGTGAAACCTGCGCTGTGGGGTGGGATGTGTGCGTTAGCGTTCATATAACCCTACTGTAAATCTGTGAATGTAGAACGCCGAGGGGGTTTCATTCGGTACTATTCTTGCCCCATGCTTTACACCTGCCGTATGTGAAGGCATTTACCACACTAAAAATAAAGGAAAAACGCCCTACTGCGCGCTGCTGCGATTAGTAGTATTAGTAGTGTAAAAAGATTACAGTTTTAGTTTAAATGGCGTTATATACCGAAATTATTGGTTTAACGAATCTTAACATGTCATAACAACCGTATAATCTTGTATCAATTTTGTAACCGAAATCTTTTTATAATTTATAATAATATATATATATATAAATGAGAAGTTTTAAGAAATTATGTTAGTTAACCAAAAAAATTGTGAATCTGCTAGATATAGGGCAGTCTGATAATATAATAGAGGTTTTATACGACAATGTTACGTTGCCGCAAAAGAGAAGTAAGAATATATATGTTCTTGTATATAGAGTATTTACACATTGTAGTAAACCGCCGATAAAAAGATCACCAATACCTTCCCGGCTCACATTTTACAGCGTAAAATTACTTACCTTAAATAGGTTAATTTTACAAGGCTTCATTTTACGAGGTCTTTCAGACATTTACAATGAACGCCTAGCTAGGTGTGTGTACATTGAATTAGAACGATCGTAAAATATAGACATGTGAAATCTAATGTACAGAGCCCACAAACCAAATTAAATCTTAAGTTTAAGGAAAAATTACTTATTTGTTAAAAAAAATTATAAATTACAAACGACGTAGAGTACGTAATTATGTCCACTAAAATCATAACTAATATCACAGTTTTTTTTTTTTTTTTTTGGGGTGATGTCGATGCTTTCGGCCACTATTTTGGCCGTGAAAGGTTCATATGCCCCTGCCCACGCGGATCCGGACTCCGCGAGCTAGAAAATATATACATATATAAATTAT
>DWLS01005834.1:0-12272 GCA_018246255.1 Pachliopta kotzebuea | reverse complement strand
CTCTCTTGGTGGTCATCTTCAGTGCATTGCGAAAGGCCCCGGGATCTCCTACGGAACTCACCGGTGTCTCCCTGCACTGCTGCTAAACACATCCCCCGGAGAGCTATTGTCGTTCCCAGTATAGACAGGTTGCTACGACAAAATATGAGACCACTTCGTACTTGCCGTCCGCCCCGGGCTCACTCAATGGATAGTGAGGGGCCCCCACGCTCAAAGTCCGCGAACCCGAAAACCCCTCCAATCGCCTTCTACGACAGGCAGGGCTTACCTTAGTACTATTCTTGATAGCCCGAGACTAAAGGTCTAAAACAGTTGTTAATTACTACTGTTCGGGTTTGAAAGTCGTTGTAGCTGTAATAGTGATCGATAAACGCAAGTCCTTTGATGGATATAATTTAGGATCATGTATTAAAAAAATGTTTTTTTGGGCTTGTACGTGGCGGTTTCGATCCATTGATTAAATTTAGTTGATATGCCTACAGTGTATTTTATTTTGGTTTGAACAAGCTGAACGACTAAAATCAAATCATTAATTAATAGTAAATTGTTATAAATTAATAACACATACATAATAGTACAGCTGTTTGTGTGGGTATATTCAAACAGTTAATATGTCCTTTTTTTATTACATATAAAGGACATATTTTATATAGATTTAGCAAACTATAGATTAAGATTTATATCGATCACAGGAAATGAAACTAGGAAGGAACTGCGTACTATATATAAACCATTTTTATTCGACGAGATGATGAAACGAGCAAGGCATTCACCTGATGGCAAGTGCGCTTAGTCATAACAACGTGGCGCTGGTTAAGATGGTATACACAGAAACACACATTGCGCTCGTCGTCTTGAGTCATACGGTTGAGTTTTGTTACCCCAGTAATTTCACCAGCTACAACGCCCTTAATATCGGAACACAGTCATGTTTGCATAAACACTGTTTGTCGGCTGCAATAGGAACTGCGGTTAGTCCTACCTATACAGTTCCCCGCAACAGCGAGTACCGCCAGTAAAAATATGGTTTGATAATTATTCAAAAAACTGGTAGAAATCAGGATACTCCATTGTAAACCAGAGATTCATTTAAAAGAAACCAGGGTGTATAAGTTATCGTTTGCTTATGTACTTGTTAACTGAACTGCGAACCATTACACGATAGCCAATCAAAAAACAAACCGTAGCGTAACTATGTGTAGCTGTAAGTATTTATTCTTATCAGGTAATCGAAGTGCGATAAATTATATTTCCCGGTAAAGTTTAAAAGGTATAGATTAAAAATCAATTCCAGTTAGGCAAATATTTTTGTTTATTAATAATGCGAATAATCTTTACGATATGATTCCGTAACGCTTTTATCATATACATTTTTATGTACATTTTTGTTCTATGACTTTCTATTTGTCTCTATAATTGCTTTCAAGTTTTTAAAATATAAAGATTGTGCATAACGGCAATTGACTCCAAAGCGTTTAAAGTATTTTTTTTATTTAACTCATAGTATAACGTTATATAATTCATTGTTCACGTTATGAAATATTGAAAAAATTCCCTTCTCTGAATAGAACTAATAAACTAGTTAATTTGTTTGAGATTGTTGTATGGCGTAATAAGAGCAGTTAATTTGGTGATCTTTTAAGTATTGTTGTGTATTATAATACCTGAACATTTAATTTTTTAATAAGCTGGTTTAATAACGATTTGAAAATGCCTTGAATTAAAAAAAATATAGTTATCAGAAGCATGCTAGGATTGCATTACATGCTGAAAGATTACGCAGCAATTTTACATCATTACAGTTACCATACAAACGCAGCCTTCAAACATCTTATGGTAGTTAAATACGAAGGTAAAGAAATGAATGCATTTTATTCACTAATATGTGTATCATAACAAGAAGGTTTAACATAACAATAAAATCAATATATTGCGAAGGAACAAACAGTATTACGGTGTCCATTGTTATGCTTCATTATCATTAATTCATATATGCGACTAACTTTATAACAGAATGGTCAGGATTATTTATGACAGAATTTCAACCTTGTTGAATATTGTTTGTTTCTAGTTAGCATTGCAGCTTTAAATAATTACACCAGGCAAGAAGCGAGCGAGAGCAGGTTAACCTATCCTTTTTCTTTCAGACCGTTCAGTCTCCAGTAGCAAGAACTTTTGGCAAAAAAAATATCTTTTGATGGTACATTGGCCGTTTGTTAACCATTTATATACTTTGTTTATTTGTAGACAAGTTTGTTGTAATATTTTTTAATTTGAATGTAATTTAAATACAAAAGTTCTTCCATCCAAGAAAGACAGAAAATTCTAATTCGGAACCATGGCTCTCAGGTCAAAAATATAAATAAATTTGTAACATTTTGTAGGATAAAATCAAATAAAACATTTTGACTTCTATTGATTTTATGTTTTTATATACAAATGGTCATAAATTCTCCTTAGATATCTCGGGGTAAATGAACCAATGCCGTTCAGCTTAGTTAAATGTACTTTGGATGTCGGCTTATGTAATCTACCTTCGTTGCCTTATACTCTTTTTTGGTTTTCAATACTCATTTATTCCATATTTTTGACCCTGCCAAAGGATATTATAAAATGGTCATCGAATTTTTATTAAGTAAATAATTATGTTACATGATTTTATTAACTTATATTTAAGAGAAACATAAGAACAGATAATCAACAACTCTAACCAATCAGTAGTTACAAAAAATTAAATCTTGATGTATAAGTGATACTTTCAATATACATTTGTTAACATAACAAATTTTTTCATTAATTTAAAAATAGATATTTAGTGAGTAAGGAAGACGGGAAAAGGGCAACTGGAATCCAAATTAATTTATTTGAATAGACAAGTTCTAATGTTTTTGCATTTGTTTCATTTCATTGCGGGTAATTTTTTTTGCTGAAAACTTATTTTTACTATATCAAATCTACTTCCAGTTTTATTGCGCATTGTTTACAAAGGATTTATGAACGACGAGCGGGCGTCTTGGTGTTCATGCAGTTACATAAAAAGTCTGTTCAAAAGTCATGTGGTAACAATAAGATAACGCCGTTCAGTTTCTTTCTTAACAATATTAATTATTAAAAGCGGATTAATATTTAATTTAATTTTAAATGAAAATCATGCAAGTATAGGAATGAATAAAAAATGTAGTTATTTAAAGTATGCAAGGGCGAAACTTATGATTAAAATACAACAATAAACTATTTGTAAATGAGGACTCCTTCTCTTTACAGTACAGCTACTTATTTTAATTGTTAAAACGCATGTAGTGACAAGCGTGCGAATGTGTGTTAATATTAAAATATCAGGGTGAAATTATACGTACATTTTTTTCATAATATGTTTAAAACGGCAAACATAAGTGCTACACATACATTATTTTCTTGTAGTTTTATAATTATTGGAGACTAATATTATTTTCAAAATGATCATTGATTTTTGATCACGAATCAACTTTAGTACGAAGTACGAAAAAATTACGTCGACATTTTTTGTTTTTGAAGACAAGCAAAGTTTTGTCTAATTTCTGTTACTGTTCTTAGGAAATTCTGCACGGTACTTCTAGATTTATATCTAGGTATATAATTTCAGTTATCAGTTCTGATTTTACTTGCTGAAACCCGATGGTGCCCCTCAGTTTTGGGTAGGAACAATGATCATTAATTCATACACAATCTGTAGCACGTTCAATTTTACCTAACATTTTTAACAACTGCATTTCGTAGCTAGTGAAAAGTAATTTTCGTGTCAATTAGTGGCAACAATGTAATATTTTTATCTAACTGTAATTACAACGACTTTAAGTTAGAATATCACCTATTGAGGGCAGTGTCAGCAAAGATAGTCCTAATCGCTGAAACATTATCTATTATGAGTGCTGTTAAGTGCAAACAAATACAGATAGTAGTCGTTCGGGTATTATAATTAAAAGACGTTGTTCTTTGTTTGCTTAACTTAGGCTTAGCACAACATAAGTTATAATCATAAATTTATATCACAAATGATATTTAAATTCATGATTAAATATCCACTTTACCATTCATGTATATTTAATAAATGGATGTTGGATGCAATGAGTACAGAATCGATCCGTATAGAGTTTTTTGGGCGAGGACTATGCCCTGTAGTCTATCGGTTGGTGATTATGATGAATAAGAAAACACAAAATTTCATCTATTTGTTTGAAGATACGTGACGTACGTAATAAGAAACTATTGCTTAACGTCCACATAAATGTCACTACAACCTTACCTTCATGCACGAATTTAAAGTTACAATTAATTCTAACTAATCCTTATCGCCTCTTACGGCTGAGAGAGTTTTCCATTTATTTGTTGAAAACATAACGTATTGTACATTTTTAGTTATTGGAAGCCAAAACTAATTTTCTTATATCTATACTGTATTTCAAACATGTCCAAAACTCAAAACAGAATGCAATGTACACAAGTTTGATTGCAAATATGAAGATACATACAAAATCTTATATGATATAATGATGATAAACTAACTAAAATCAGTCCGTTGATGAAAATAGGACCACACAATCGATTTTCATTCCTTTTACACCACATTGTGATCGATAATTCGTGGTATTTATTCACATCAGTCTTCTTTCTTACTTCATTGAACGCTGCTCAACTGAGTAAGATCATCCACTGATTCGCTCACAAAGTTGTGGTAACCGGATTAACATGGCCATCGGTTCATCTATATTCATTTTAGGACCCATAGTTGTACGCAATCATGAAAATGTTGTTATAAAATGTCGGGTCGTCTACTGATAATTCTTGGGTCATGCTGTCACGTAGTTAACCGTTATCTTACTTTTTACTGGTGGTAGGTGTCTGTTGTCGAAAACCGTTTAGGTAGGTACCAAAACAGCTCTTATTGCAGCCGACAAGCAATATAGTGCAAACATTAATGTGTTTTAGTTTAAAGGGTGATGTAAGTTAGTGAAGTTACTACAGTAACGAGATTTAACACCTGTTCTAAGCCAAGGAGCACAATGTGGTGCTGAGTACAGCATCTTAACCTGCATCACGTTGTTATGAGCAAGCGTATCACTTAACATCAGGGGAACATCTTACACGTCCCGTCACCTCATCGAATAAAAAAAATGTTATGGTGCAAATGTTGCGCCGAAGTAGTCTGGTCTAGAGTTCATTATTTCGCAGGTGACAACTGTCTTTGTTTATTTATTAGGTAAAGTTACCGGTGTTTATTTTTACACGATTATGATTTTTTAAAATATTCATATATCATTACGCATTTTGAAGTTATTTGTTTTGAATACGTCTCAAAACTTTTACGGATTTTTGGATAAAGTTTTCTTTAAAATATTGAATCACATAGGAGAGATTTTTAATTAGACTGCGTCCGAATTACAGTACTATACATTTCATTATTGTGACAGTCGAAATTCACGTGGAATTATAAATAAAATTGAATACAAACTATAATCGGCCGTACACTACTGCGGCGCGGTGTGACCAATTCTAAGTTAAAGGAAAGATAAGAATACTCTTAATAAACAAAATTTCGATAGTTACTTTGAATAAATATAGGTACAGTCTGGATTATCATTGTATACGCGAAAAGTAATTTCTGTATTAATTATACCTGAAGGAATGTCCTTTCAGATTAACAAATCCCAATTATTTTTTTTTAGAGGAACTATGTCCTGGAAAATTAGTCTAAAATACATGGCCACTCATAAAAAAGACCATAAATTAAAATAACTATTAACAGTCAAGTTTGTTGTAAATCTATTACACAGAGCACATAGTTAAAAGTGAGCAAATCAAAGTGAATCGCACTTTGGTGGTGTTTATCTTTATAATAAATGGTAAGTGTTAGTAAAAAATATAGTGTTTAATATCAAGAAAATAATATATGGACATATTTTAAAGAAAATCAGGAATTGGAAATAGTACGGTTCGACTATTTACTTCGTGTGTTTGATTTTAGTACAATTTCCTTTTCAATACTTATGACGTAACCTTATGCTATAAATGGACAATAATTCATTATTTATGTTATGGTTGTTTTTTATTAATAGATTGTAAATTAGGCGCAACGGAAAACTACACAACTATTTAATACAGGGACGTTTTACTCATGTGTTTATTTATAATAATAAGAATGAAGTTGTTTGCCATACGATTTTAGCATTCGTGAATATGGTGTCAACTTGTAAATGAATGTATTGTGTACGTGGTAAGAATATCAACTTGTAACATAATATGTGCTCTATACTACCATACGTACTCAATATATGGAAACTAAATATAAATCTAATTAGAAGGTATATTGTATTAATTCAAACAATAAAATGAAATGCTGTTGTTTTAGTGTTTTTTGTTAGGAAGTTCCTTCGTTTCAGTTTAATTAAATCGATTTTAAATAAATGTTTATATGTAGTAAACTATTTTTTTGGTATCTCCATGTTGACATGAAATGAAGAAATACAATAATTTATGTTGTATGTTTACCAATGTATTAAAGGCCTACTTAGTTATGTACGTCTAAGATACCTCTGAGGATGTACATGTAAAATATTTATACAAAGTCTGAACTTGTTACGTAAACAAGCGTGAACTGGCTGTTTGTTACTGCGATCGATATGTACTAATCTATTCAGACTATGCCGGTCTCTTTTGGAGTACGTTGGTTTACTCCAAGAAATCTTGAATTTCTTGGAGTAAATCTGCCGCTGCTTGCTCTTTAAACCATTTATTTAAAACATTTCGTTATTACCAAAAAAAACAGACCCCTGTCATTTTACATGAATATAGGAACATTGTTTTTGATTTTATACATACTCTTTGTAGCTTTTTTAATTCTGACTACTAGTTCTAATATACTTAAAATAAAACGCATACGACAAAAGTTCCCTGAAATTAGTTTCGTATCAATCAATCAACAGCCTGCGGCAGCCCAATGCTGGACATAAACCTCTCCCAAAAAACGCTTCTTAGCTAAATTTTCGGCCTGTACTTAATATAATTAAAGATATTTATATATAAAACTAACATTTTTTTAATTACAATAAGCAAGTCGAAGATTTTTATGGGTGTAAAAAATCTTTACTAAATACCAATTAATTGTTTGGAAATTAAAATATATACATGTTGCCATTTTCTGGTCAACAATTTACAGTGTTTCCCAATTGCCTCTTATCGTTTTGATTATTCGGAAGTATAATCTAATTGTGGTTGTAAATTCTACTTATATAAATTTTTATATAATTTATTTCGTTTAAAGGTTAGGGCGAAGCTTACTGTAAAGTAAAATTTAATGCAAAAATTGAGCCCTTTCTTACTGCAGTGTATTATGGCTTTTTTTCACCGTAATACTTTACGGAACACTGAACACTACATATAAATATTTTGCTTTTCAATAAGTACCTTAAGAATCTCAAATAGTAAAAGAAGCGGTAAACAGTTTGGACATTTAGCACATTTACTGCCCAGGTTACTAAACTTTGCATAAACTAACTGTATCTACTTAAGAAATGTTGATAAACATTTATCGGTTATTCACTTGGGAACCCCTATATGGTATTACTTAAATTTTGTAAATGTTCATTTACTTATAGATTAGGTATTTAATGTACGATGTAATACGATATGATTGTACTTTAAGTTACAGTTAGTTTTTGTGTATCGTTTGATATCTACACAAAAAAATTTATTAGAGTGTCTGCATGCTGTATCATGATAACTTTTTACTTAATTCATATCCCGTGAATTTCCCCAAAAAGAAATTTAGACTTTTATTATTAAATAGTTGGTGATATAAAGAATAACATATGCTAGTTTATTTTTGTAAAAGAAATAGAGTAATGACTAAAAAAATGTCCAAAATTAATACAATGATCAGTTTTTAGAAAAGGTTCTGATTTGTGACAAATATTTTATATGCAATTTTTTATAGATAATCTTTTTCTTTTTTTATTTAACTTGCCTCTAGAGTGCGCTGCAGTACATCAACTTATATGGGTAAACCATTATCAAATTATGATTGGTGTATTTTAATTATACGATTTCAAATACACAGATATAATAAAATAAATAAATAGTCGTCTTCGAGTTTATGCTAATATTTAGTAAGTTTTCAATAAAAAAAGTTAGTAAGCTTAAATAATGTATAACCAAGTCACAAAGAAATGTTGAAATAATATTTGTTATTCCAAACTTACAATAAGAGCAGGTATTCCAATGATACACTGCCCGATAGCATTTGCAATGTATAAATGTGAAACAATATAAAACCAAAAACGTAGTGGTCAATGCGTTTCGGAATTTTAAAATCGACGACAATTGTTATAACTGGCGATGAATCCAAACGATGGATGACGGCTTTGTTGGAAAATTATAAACATAGTCTGGACCGCCAATGTCGTCTGATAATTGTAAACATGTGCCTAATGCGCGAGATTGTTAGAGTGTATTATTACAACAATATAATTAACACCGTGATTTATTAACATGATTTCTGAGTTGTACGAAATGTTCTATTAATGAGGAAATACTACTATGGACTATGATTACAGCTAGTAATGTATACATAATTATCAGCAGAGAAACATTCAACTATAATCTATGATAGTATTATCTTTTATTGCCAACGTTAATTTAAATAAATATGTATTTTGCCTAACCATAGTAGCAAGTTCTGAAGACTACGCAAATATTTGATATTTTTAAAACAGAAAGTTATTTTATACGTTCTTTAAAAATCGTTAGTCAGAGCTAGCATATGGCTCTATATAATTTCCAAAATTTTTTTTAGCCCTGTGTCGGTGTTATCAACAAATATAACATCCTATATAGTAACGTACATTGTTGAGTAAAAAATAACTTCGAATTTTGCTTGATAGTTATAGAATTTTACCAAGATCACACCGTATTATAATGAAAAAGAAAAATGTAAACAGAGAATTACTTACATGAAAACTATGTCCCAAACGTTGAAAACTTGTAATCGAATCCGATGTTGAAAGTTAACAACAAAAATTCTTTTTATATGTTAATAAAATATCACTAATAGTGGACGCATGGAGTATTTTGTTAAGTCATAATAATGTGCGAACGATGTCGGAGCGGATTTGCGCGGTGTAGTGACGCGTCGATAGGGAGAGGCGCGCGCTCGCCGGCTAGTGACGGAGTATTGGCGCTGGGGTGGGCTGCGCGCGCACTCGCCTGCCGCATATCCACACTGCATTGACGGTGAAATTGTGTGATACTGTGACGTACGGTACGGTACTTGCACTCAACGTCGCGAGCCATGCAAAACGTTAACAAAGCAACATGGATCTTCTATAACTGTACAGATAACTAATATTTCGTATCAGAACAAATATATTTAGGAGAGTAGGCAAGACCTGTATAATTATATATCACTAGCGCCTTTTTAACACTGGACGTATGCGGCTGGCATTCCTCCCTGCGTCGACAATATTCGCGCATTTTGAGCGCTTTGCTTCGACCTTCATAAAGTTTACATCGAACGATTAGAATGGCCTGTCCGCCGCAATGTTTCCGTCTAGATATGACAAGGGAATCTTTAAAAAATTAATAAACTAGCTCCTAAATTAGTGTGCTTAATCATTAAATACTACATCATCGCTAAACATCGTAAGGGTTCGTAGTCATGCGTTAGTTTATAGGTAAATACCGTCGCCGTTTCTATTTTTGCCGCCAAACAGTAGTATTCATGGCATATTGGGTTGCAGGACGTAGTAGCTAGAGAAGTTATTGGGGTAACGGGACTTAATATTCGGTTTTTCGTTATGGCTAAGCGTATCACTTACCATTGGGTGAAACGTCCTTTTGGTCATCTCGTAGAATAAAAAAAAAATGTATAAATACATTTATTGTTTGATTATTCTGAGTCACTTAAGAAATATGGTAAGTTTAATAATAAGTTGTATGAATGGATAAACTATCTATTTCATAGTAATTTTTGATAGTAGAATATGATCCTAGATCAGGACCAGAAATTATCCTAGATGAATAATGATGCTAACTGAAATATGCGATAGATACGTGAGAAGATGATAAGTCATGATTTATTTTCTATAAAAGTTTATAAATTATGGCGGCGAAAAAATGTTAACAGAAGGTGGAATGACAGATGAATTAATGATATAGATTTAAGATTATTTGGTTAAAAAAATAAGAAGAAAATCTATAAAACAAGAAAGATACTTAAAAATTTGAGAAAAAAAGATTATTTTATTACATACCCAAATACAATAATACAAGAATTGTCTACATAATAAATGTCTGAAAACAAACTATAATTCCAATATAAGAAACAATCGTCAATTCAATATTGTAATGAAACTCTAGTTTTGCCGACCCATTATATAAATAGGAACTATAATAAGACCCTAGATTTATTTTAAATGTGAAGAATATTTTAATTTTTCAATTCATATCAATCCTAGGTGTGAGACTTTTTTTACTTTATACACGATGCAGGAGGAATTGGTTTCTTTTGTTAGCGTAATGTACATCCTTCGTCTTGTTTTTGAATTTTTTCTGTTTTTTTTTTTTGTATATGTTACAGTTTTAACATAAAAAAATATCTTTTAGATAATACGAAGTATATTCCTAACTTTATTATTAATTCCTCCCGTTCTACGACATTTAAACTGGCTGAATTTACGACGGTATACATTTAACGCCTGCAGTCCGGTCATGCCTCCTGAACCATATCGGACATGAGTAGCTTTTATGTATATTACAGGATTCTTTGTCAGGTTTGCAACAAACGTTTCCTAAAGTGTTGTAGTATAATGTTTCTTTTTAAGTAACTTGGCGCCATTCTACCTTAGTACAAATTTAGCGTTAATTTATTGGTTTAACCATCTTTCCAATTGGCTTTCACTAAAATGCGATAACGCAGTTAAGGAGCTCTAAAACCATGCTTAAATAAAGAAAAAATAACCAACTATCAGCAATTATACTAGTGGGTTAAGCTGGTCCCAAGTAGCTGCACCAAATGGCATTGATATGATATATTGAGAGCTGCTGATGCAGGAAATTATGTATACTCATTATCATTTGTGATATGAAGGATAACCGGCTTACGTTATGCAGCTTCAGGCAAACACGGTATCGAAGAGGGATTAGTAGCCCGGAAAAATATGACAAATTTCTGTTATTACGTTATAAAAAGTTTTAAAAATGTTTCAAACCACGCCTTAAATCACGTAAAGTAAGGTATAATACCTTAACTTTACGTGGTTTAAGAAACTACGAGGTGAAGCGTTCTCGCGTAAATATTTGTGTCTCTTGTTCACAGCCAGGACAGCTATAATTACTATTAGCTGGCTAGAGGGCTACGGAATTATACCAATAATCTCCATCTTAGTAGTGAGTACAAAAGAGGCAGTTAGAATTAATTACAAGTAATAGAAATGTCTCTTTTGTTTTAAGATCTGATAACCTGAAATAGGATCAAATATATAAAATGTTTTATAAACATCCTATTGAATGAAAGTGATTGCTTGCAGGTGCAATGTAAATATTGTTCATCTCCTTTTAGTTTCGATCACCTTTGGCATTATCTTGAAGGTTTGTAGTTCATTCGAAATGTTATTTTGCAAGCAACTTGACCTCTATCGATGCAAATATTACAAAGCTGTATGAATTATTTATCCTTTATGTTAAAAGTAAAGGTAAAATCAATGTTAACTTTTTATACCTAACTCAAAAAATCTTTTTTCAAATTTATGTGATTAACTTATACTATCCTGTATAAAAAAAAGACCTTTTACTAGTAGTGAAATTCTTTGAAAGATGTACTGCTCCGCTTATTACGCTCGTGGGGGAAGGCATGGTTAAATATTTGTACCCACTGAATCCTTCTGGGTGCTCATTTTTAGTGTACTGCGAGTGGCCCGGGGATCTCCTAACTAATGCAGTTGTGCCTTTTTGCACTACGTCTAAGCACATTCCTGGAAGAAGCTGTAACCCTTCCCAGCATCTTGGCTATAATACGACAAATACAAGACTATCTGATATTAGCCTTCCATCTCGGGCTCGCTTAGTGGATAATGACGGTCCCCATGTTCAATGCTGTGGAACCATAGACCCTTCCAGTTGCTTTCTACAACAAACAGGACTTGCTTTAGTCTTGTCATAGACGGAGACTATAAAGGAGATAAAGTTATTCATAAAACAGGTACAAGGCCGTGCGATTAATACGGTTTTTTTTGTTTGCTGGT
>DWLS01005833.1:0-12273 GCA_018246255.1 Pachliopta kotzebuea | reverse complement strand
ATTATCAATTTCGAAACGTAAGTGAAATCGAAGTGTGCTTGTAATTAGTTGGAAAAACCTCGGCGCGTTTGTCTAGAAAGTGGTTGCAGGTGTATATTACCTTATTATAATTCATGAATATTGGTTAAATATCACCAAAAATATTTTTTTTTCTAAAAATTTGCTCATCGTTATTGCCTCTGCTGATTATAGAGGATTTCTTATGTGTTAATTTTCAAACAGGATGTGTAATTAAAGGTTTTAAAAAGCAATATTCAGTAGTTGTTACCACGGAATTATATTACCTCACCACATTTTTGAAAACAAGTTTGTTTAACAGCTTAAAACTATCTTCAAAGCTGTTTCCTATACACTATAACTAAACCCTCAATTTTAGTTTTACGTATTAAATTTTAATCATAATTAATAATTATTTAAGAAAAGTTGCATATTTTGGATATGTGCAATGAAAACCATAAGTACTTGAACTTGATCCTGAAGAACGAAATTTCCAGTAACCATGTTATTGATGGAAAGCAGAGAAACAGGAGGAGAAGTAGACGTAGACCATGGTTAAATATCATCAGGTGAAAATAGTACCCGAAGACCGATGTTTCCTCATCCAAGTGACTTCCAAATTTCAGTTGGGAGAAGAAAAAGTGATCGCTCTCAACATAAAGACGATAATTAATTTGTCGATTTGTATATAAATGTTTAATTTTTTTTTATTTATTACAAACATTAATTGTTTCCTTGGAATATATTTATGTTCCTTAAGTGTTTTTTTATAATACTAATAAAAATGTTGGTTATATAACAATTGGTTAATTAGAGTAAGTTTATGAAACGTTTGTGAGTTGAGATTTAGTATTTTCAAAAGATATAAAAAACTTATCTGAATGTGGGTAATAAGTAAATAGCCTATAAACATAATTTTTTTGTAGATAGAGAATATATAACTCATTTCGTTATCGACTTATTAGCATAATACCATGAAACTTGGTGAATTACGTCAAGTACTTGGCAGCCAATCCCCTTCACCGCTGCCTACAAATTGCTCAAACAAGTCGCAAAAAGGAAAATTATTGTCGATCCTATGAATTTTATTGTAACATTTTCAATGGCCTTTGAAAACCACCAAGTGACTATTGGACGTGAGGTCAACAAAGATGGACGGGAACTAAATGCGAAGGTGATGGTATACAATACCGGATATGAACAAAGGTGCTGTCACATCACAGCTGTGTAAGTGAGCAAACGCAATCAATGGCGATTGTTCAGATAAACCATTGTCCGTGTCATGTATTGATGGAGTTTTTTTCGGTACCGTATGCAAGTTACCTTGTGGTACTCATTTGGCATTATTACGCAAATAACAATTTACCATGTAAAATAATTACAGTAGCCATAGTTAATGTATAATAGTTACAATTTGATCTTTAGAATATCACATGAAATCTCTTTAACAAAACTGTATAAACAGGCAAAAGCTTTTACGTATCGTTGTGTACGTATTTATCTTTATAACAACAACGTTTTGTTTCCGTCATTAGTATAATGATTGAAGCAAGGTGGAAATAAAAAACCTAAAACAAAAAAATATACCACAATCATGGTTTTGATGTCATTGTTGTTAGTCATAAACACAATTAAAATCCATTTTAATTAAATTGAAGTTTTCGCGACGTTTTCAAAGTTTTAGGACGGCTTCATAAAGTAATTACGAAAGAGGTTTTTTAAGTTACAAAAAACTGCTCAAATATAAAGAGAAAATACTACAAAAGATATAAAAAGTATCCGTTAATATAAAAAGTGCTCGATCTGTTAGAGAAATTTCGACATTTCGGTATTCCGTCTGCGATTTCTATATACCGTATTAACATTTTAACTGTACATCTTAAAGTAATATAAACTATGCCATATATGAAAGCAGATTTATGTAATGAATAAATATATGGCGCATTTGTAATAATTATTTATGCAATTATTTCGGCACACTCATTTAAATTAATATATTTTGAAGATGCGTTGCGTAAATCGTACATTCACTTATATCCCTTGCAACGAATATTTCCAAAACATTTCCATTATGACCTTCGCACTAGGTCATAATTACGTTCAAAGTTATTGTTAATTTAAGATATATAGCATAAGGTATGAAGTATAAACTTAAAATTTAATGTTAGGATCACTTTTACTTTTGACTAAATTTTTTTCTTAAAAATTGATTCTTCTTCTGAGAATCGATATAAGTCAATGGAAAGTATCGATGGTTTAATTACTCCAATATTAAATTTCGCAGAATAATTTTTTCACTTTATTAGCACTATGTTTTAAATATCACAAATAAAATTCGAAGGTTGTATTTTCTATTTCGCGACACTGTGGCCGTGCGATCGCAATATTTGAGTATACGTAACACTAATAATTACGTAAATGTTAACACTTTTTCCACACTCACTTATACGTCGGTTATCCTTAACACGTTCTATGCAACGCGAGATGAGGACCTGCAGGGCCATTGCTGTGTTTGTGCGTAGTATTACCAGATTGATTTTGGACCGTGGCGGGAATCAGATCGCCATTTTGAAACAGCGGGCGCGCCGGCGCGAGAGCGACTGGTCTGCGTGCGGCGCGCGAGTACGTTTTACTCGTGAAAATTGTTGCTCTTTTTTTTTACGCCGTTTGACCGACTAAGTTATCTGTCCGTGCATTTCATAAGGCACACTCGCAATTAGATATGAGACTTAATTTACTTTTAAAAAGAGAAAGATATTTTAAAAATTCAAATCAAAATATAGTAAGCTATTCTATGGTGGAGTGGGAGAGAATGCCTTTTGGCATTAAGTCCGCCTTTTTGTACCTCTATGTGTGCTAATAAAGTTTTTAAATAAAATAAATAAACTTTTAAATACTCTTCTTTATCTCAATAGAAATGAATACTACGATATACCATTTTAAATGTACATCTCAAAGTAATATTCATTGGTAGAACATCTCTGTTGCCGGAGACTGTTTTGGCAGTGAAATTACTAAGGATACGAGACTACAGTCTCAAGGCGAAGATCGCAATATGGTGCTGTGTATACCATCTTAACTAGCGTCATTTTGTTAGGGACAAGTGCAACACTCACTATCAGGTGAACGCCTTGCTAGTCTCATAGTTTCGTCAAATAAAAACAAAACCATTTGTTAATATTGGTATATATAATTAACATCGATTTGTCTTTGTCGGATGGAGGACATAAATACTATTTATATGGTTGCCTTAAGTCAATGAACAGACTATTGTTAGGGCCAAGCGTATCACTAACCATCAGTTGAACACCTCGTATTGTCGAATTAAAAAAAAAATCTTGACAAACAGACTGTTGTATATGAGTTGTTACATATATTGTCAGCATTTGTCGAACTTCAGTACGTGACGCATATTCAGTTCAGTTAAACGCAATACTGATTTTGATTATTCATCAAAGATTAATGTCTTCCGCAATAACATTATGTTAGACAAAAGGTGTGATTCCAGTGTAAATGTCGCAGGTTCGATTAACATGTCTAGAGGAAAATAAAGAGGCATAATGAATTAATTACATTTGACATATTTATAATGACATGAGTTTATTGAGTGCGACACATTTGAATATTATATCAACAGGGATATAACTAACTATGGCCTATGTCTAGCTGTGGACTGCCGCAGGCTGTTGATGATGATGATGATGATAAAACTGAACTGACTTTTTAAATCGCTTTTTTATTATTTAAACAATTTGGATATTAAGTAGTTTCCTTAAACTAGAGCCAGTAAAGTATATGTATCTATATTTAAAAGCAATTTAGTAATTTTAAGTACCATCATAAGTACGTTGTATTATTTTGAATTGCGTTCGTCACATTGGACTTAAGTTGTTAGGTCTCGTTACCCCAGTAGTTTCACTAGCATACAGCGCCATTCGAACTGGAATACAGTAATGTTTGCATAATACTGTTTATCGGACCTACTATCAACACTATATTATTATTTATAGAAGATATTAATATTTATAAATATTTTGTTGTACTTATAAATACAGAATTTTGTTATTAAATTCATTATTTTTTTTTAAAGTTAATAACGAATAAACCTATATTACTGTAATGTATTATTTAACAACAATGGTTCAATTGTACAATTAAATACATATTTTTATAAGTTATACTTAATTTTCAGTATCCCTTTTATACTGTATAGTCGATTTTGTGTATGTTGAAAAATACAATAATTAGCTCTCACCCAATGAATCTAATGTATAAGTGACCTTACTTGAAAATTACTATTTTTGAGAAATATGTTAGATATTTTTAAAAACGAAGACCATCTATTTTAAAGTATTTTCCCTTTGTTTAAATATTATATTATAGTAGAATCAGATAGATTTATTAAAAGTGGAGGTATATATGTATGCAGTAGATGATCGCTTTTATAATTAATAATTTAATGACAAATTGCCACAATAACAGACACCAGTTTCCGAATACATATATTTTATAGATTCATAGATGATTATATTGCAGTTAAATGTACAAATTATATTGAGATTGGAAACGTAAGTCTTCGGTATTACCTAACAATTTAATGTACTAGGTTATAACATAACTACATTTTACATGGTATTAAAATGTATTAATTAACAATTAGATGATTGATTTAATATTTTATGGAATTGTTTATATTCTCTTAAATTAATAAATAACAATTATTGTACAAAAAGTGCTTCAACAATTGAAGGTAAATAAGCTAAATGATTTTACACCTTAATTGTATGGTTTGTGTTATGTCATTACATAGTATGACACAAACCTCCTTACACCGGCGATTCCCAACCTGTGGTAGGCATATCCGAGGGAGTAAGTGAAAATTATATTAATAATAACAGTAATACTGAGAAGATAATATGTATATATAGTACAAACATATTTACAATATTATTAATTTTGTTTTTTTTGCATCAATTTGTATTTTCTCTTCTTTATTCTTTTCCCATCCTGAAAGGTTGACTGGAATTGAATGCCATGTAGCATTATGTCCGCCTTTTTGTTTACGGTGTTTTCCTTATACATTATTTTCTCTGTTATGTTGATTGTGCAAAGAAAGTGTAAATAGATAAATAACATAACCAACTTATTAAAATATAATTACAATGTGTTATGTCTGTACAATGTATATTATAGAATGAACCTCTTCTTCTTTAGAGTATCGTTCGCCCGTCTATGGGACAGGAGTTAGCTTATCTTCCTATTTTGTTTCTTTTTTTCTCCTTTTGTTTTCTTAATTTTTAAATTAACTTTCCTCTTTCGTTCCATTTCATTTTATAATTTAACTCTCCTCCCCGCATCACCTATCATTCGCCGCATTCATAGCATAACTTTTTATATAATGTATAGATTTATAAAGCTTCTTATTTACATATTTTGTTTTACATGTTACTCTTTTGTACTTACAGTCTTATTTTTTAATAATGCTTGTATCGTATTGTATCATTTAGCACTCCCTAACTAAAATGTTATAGAATAAAAAGAAACTGTATTTCAAAGTTAAGATTGACATAGTTCGACCTTAAGAGAAACAAGGCACATTTTTTACGATTACATACAAAGTTATCAGGAAAGTGTTACGGGAAGGTAAAAAGGTTGAGAAGCATTGCCTTACACTAATACAATACTCTTCTTCAATCGTGTTTGATTTTTATGCTACATTCGTTTTGACTAATCATTCTCAAATATTTAAACACAATTATGTATTAAAAAAACCTGTTCTAGCAAAACATCCGTATAACTAAAATAAATTTAAGCCGCAGATATAAAAAAAAAACTTTAAAATTTTTAACATGCTGTAGTTAAGTGACGAAAAGTGCGAGAAAGGAAAAACCAATCAATATCTATTATGATTGGTTATGAAGCAAAAACTATGAAGGATATGTGCAATGTTATACTATAAAAGGCAAATAATAGCGAAACACGTCTCTGTACAAATAAATCAATGTAGTGGCGGGCATTTTCCGTAATGTACCACAGAATTGTTTATTATGTATATACAGTTCTATTTACCACCTTGTTAGATTGTTCATTTTAATTCACGACGTCATAATAGCTATTATATGACATGTATAAAGTATATACGTAATATAGAACAGTGAACATACAATCCATATACAAACCGAAGTCTCATTGGTCTTGATAAATAAATTTTTGGTAGTAAAACCGCCTGAATATCACAGCAGTTTCTCATTCGCTGAAATAGTAATTTGTAAATATTACTAGGTTAACGTGACTTAACATGTTATACTAAAGGTGTCCAAAACAATGAGTATACTATCCCAACTAGCGCCCAGTATAGCTAGATACCATTGTATAATAATTGTTTACACAACACATAATAATGTTCTTCGAAATCATATAATACTGAATTATAATCGGGTTTACTCGCAGCCCGTTCACATAACATAGCACTACGGATATTTCATAACAATATCACTGTATTTTTATTCGACGAATCCATCAACGAACAATACCTTCACTTGATTGTAAGTGACACGCTTGCCCATAACAACGTGGTGCTGACTAAGATTACATACA
Source organism: Pachliopta kotzebuea (assembly GCA_018246255.1). Classification (NCBI taxonomy): domain Eukaryota; kingdom Metazoa; phylum Arthropoda; class Insecta; order Lepidoptera; family Papilionidae; genus Pachliopta; species Pachliopta kotzebuea. The sequence goes on along the minus strand of DWLS01005833.1, from coordinate 5,679 downwards.
AAGCACCACATTGCGCATGTCACTTTTACACATAAGGATTTAAGTCTCGTTAACCCAGTAGTTTTTCATTAAATACGAATCCTTTGAAAACGGAACAAAGTAATGTAAGTAAACTACTGACTTTAGAGTTTTACTCATAGTTGGGACTCAAGTCTTCCTTTTTTAAACCACTGAGGTGGCAAGCAAATATACGGCTTTGACTTATGGTAAGCAGTTACTGTAGCCTATAGACGCCTGTAGTACCATAGGCGCCACTGGCGATCCTGGAAGCACCTTATCATGCCTTTTTTGAAGGACTCTATTCTGTAGCTCCGTGGGAAAGCCACGGCAAATCATTCATCCAAAGTATTCTTCTTCCATAAAGCTTTCCCGTGTAAGAGAGAATCGTAGTCATTACTTTACTACGTTTGCCAAATTTGATTGAACAGAATTGTCGGATTCCTCGTGTTCTGCTACTCTGCGTTCTATCTTCGAAGGAAGTACAAGTTAGAAAGGAATGGAATCAATATACTTTGTTTCGCATTGTATGAACATAATTTCTTATAACTGAATATTCCTAAATCACAGTAAAAACTATAATAATACTTAAACCTAGACCAAGCTTTGTTTTCGGAAGATGACATCGCCCTCGGCGACTATTATGCACCCGAAACCTTCCTCGGTCCTTGGTCTCGCAGATTCGGAGTGCAAGCTAAGCGATCAAGCACAATGTGTTGTAATTTATGTCATCCTTACTAGCCATATAGTTATTATCACTTACTATCAGGTGAAAGATTCACTCGTTGCGACGAATAGCAAATAGGTAATATCGCGTCCTAATTACAACTTTTTATTACGTGTGCACGAATCCCTTGAAAACTGTTAAAGTAAATGATATTTGATCTCAACGATACTACTTTATCAGCGGAATTCTTCTACTGAAGGTAAGTTACAGTGTAGCTTATTAAATTACTAGGGTAACGAGGCTTAACACATTATGTATTAAGGCAAAGAGCACAACGTGATGCTATCCACTATTTTAACAGCGCTATGTTGTTATGGACAAGTGTCTATATCACTAACTATCAGGTGAACATCTCACTCGTCCCGTCGAATAATAAAATAAAAACACTGTCAAAACTTTGTTCATTTAAATCGTCTGTGTATTTTAGATATTTTTTTTTGTTTATCAATTTATTATTGTGTACTTTCAAAGTATTAGCACCAGCTTACAATGATGCGGGTCATGGCTGGCAATTCAATAATTGCGAAAACAAATCATAAGAAACTTTAGGTATTACTCGTCAAAATCATAATAACCAATGGAAGTCCATTGTTACATAGGTCTTAGGTAAATTATAAGGTATGAATGTAATTTTCGCGTACTAGAGCTAAAATGTATGAAGTTCCGATATTTTAAAGTTGACGGGAATTAGACTCCAGGAGGAAAAAACAGAGAGAGTTAGAAAGAAGGCCGATTTTTAAACCACTGAAACAACGTATATTCGTTGCAAATACCAAGAAGAATATAATGAAGTAGAGAATTTGATGATATTACAACGTCAAAACTATGAAAACTGCGAAATGGTGAGGCTGGTGAATAAATATAACCAAAGTGATTTCCAAATGTAAAAAGGATGCAGTCTTCTTCTTTATGTACAAGAAAAAGATTACTTTTAATTAGTTGATAAGACAACAAAAACACTTGTCAACATCAAGTAACAATAGTTAAGAGTTATGCTTATTGGACACGGGTATACAAAGAAAGTGTAGTGGTATTCCAAGGGCTTCGAGACCAGACAAGATATACCTGACCTAGCACGCTTCCTGACTAGATAGACGATCTGCAGGAGGCTGAGAGTAACAGGATGCGTATAGCAGGAGACCGGGCTAAGTGGTGTTCCTTCGAAAAGACCTATATCCAGCAGTGGACTGCCGCAGGTTGATGATGATAAAGATGAGGGAATATGAAAGGATACTAAAAAATTATTTTATTACATAATTATACCACGCAGATAAATACGTTACAGTTACAGAGTTACAGATAAGTTATATCCCGACTTTTCTTATCGAGGATGAGAGTCATCTTTTATACGTATAACATCAATAAATACTGTCATTGTATTATGACTGATAATTTTGTTTAAATAAATAAGTAGACTGCCTTATAATATATTCATTGCTCACAGTAGCGACATCTGTTAGTGAACGGCAAAAGTATTAAAAGAGGAACGAATATTACCTCTGCCATGGAATTATATTACGATAAGCGCACATTGCATTTTAATATAACAAAATTAAATAATAATAATAGTTTTTACTTACTAAAGTCACAGACAAAAAAATCAATGAATAGGTACATTTAAAACAAATTTTCCCCACCAACCCGCACTGGGTAGTGGGTTCGGGTGTAGTGGGTAACGGCCCAAATTCCCTCACAATAGGGGAGAACAATGTCCAGCAGTGGACGTCTATTGGCTGATGTTGAAGAAAACAAATTTATGTACAAGGATTGTATAATACGTTGTAAAACATTTTTAATTTTTATTTAAACGATACATTTAACTATTGGTTGCAATTTAACCATATTTTTTTATTTTGTCCGCATTAAGTTAAGTAATAATAACATAAATAATTTAAAAGTACAATTTAAAATTTAACTCATAATCATAATTAATTATTGTTTGCCGTAATGTATTCCCACGAATGAATAATAATTTATAACATTTTAATTTCGTTTAGTTAATTGCTTTAATAGATTCGCGGTGTCGAAAAACCATCAGGTGAATGAACAGTCACTACTTTATCGGTGTCGTCAACATTAACCCGAATCGTCAAAAAAAAGAACCATGAATTGCGCGCCTACTTTACACTATTACTAACACCGACTTACCAAAGTCACCAAGGCCACTTTTACACAATAAAATATAATGGAACAGATTAAAGGCTAACTTTAAGCTCGCTTCATATGATTTAAACAATAATAAGTCGCCTAATCGCTTCCCGTAACTGTATTACGTTACCGCCGTAACACAATATGTAATAACGTACGTAAAACAATAGAATATATAATAGAAAGGTAGAATATATAATACATTTATTTTTACCATAGACCTCATACTGGGCATCAATTGCATTTAAAAGACATTAAGGTCTTACCGCTTCGGGAATTCAACTATGGATACTATATAGCAAGCACTTTACTATCGGAAACAGTTACAGGAGTTCGGATCCGTGAGCTCTGGGACCGATGAAGCCTTCACGGCCATAACAATAGCTGAGGGCATTTACATGACCCGAAAAAGAAAATCGGAAACAGTTAAAATATTAATCTAATATTAATGAACCCATTGTGCCTGTCATATAAGTAGAATAATTGAACAAAGACATCAATGTTTTAAGTGCGCTTTTATGTAAAAAATAAATTCATTAAAACCCTGAACCGATAAAATGTTACGCTCCAATTCATAGCTGATCTGAATTTAATGATTTTACCACAGCGTTTAGTTTTTATTTTGACTTCGTAGACAACAGTAAGGCGAAGTTAGGTGAGTAAGAAAGGGGTAACCGATGAGATGACGGCTGTTAGGCGAGACTGGAAGAGAAGAACATGTTGTGCCGACCCTACGTAAAGTGGGACCAGGGCAAGGCGTTCATCTGATAGTAAGTGACACGCTTGCCTAACAGTGCTGGTTAAGATGGTATACACAGCACCACATTGCGCTTCACTTTAAGCCGTAAGTGTCGATACCCCAGTAGTTTCCCTAGATTACAACAAAAGCAGGTATGCTTGGATCTATAAACATTTAAATTTTACCTATTAACCATCGCCTTTTGTCATGAGATGCAAAATCACGAAGACTGAGATGTCTTCTTTAAACCCTAGTTTATTGCTCAGTAGTTATTCTTAATAATTTTCTTGACAGATTATATTGTAAAATAATTACTTTTTTTACAATGTAACTAACAATTAATAACTATAAATCTATTTTAGTATGTCATAAATGATTTTATTATGAATTACCTAAAGTGATTAAAAAAAAAAAAATAATTTTATTAGTCATTGGTAATAAAACGTAAGTATATTTTTTTAAACAAAAGTAATCTCTACTCTAAACTTATAGGACCCTCGACAGTTTTCATCTTTTTTAATATATTATATCAGATATATAATTTTTTATGAAATGGTATATTTTGATTAGAAAGAAAATATCTTCATACATTGGGTCATAAAGAAATTGGGTGATTATTTTCTCCAATGGAATACTGAGTCCATGTTATGATTACTGTGTACTACATAATAGTAGTATAACAGTTGGCGTCATCGCGTTATCATTTATTAAAAATACAATTAGTGGCTACATTTAACCGGTGACGAATTGTGTCAACATTGTGCATTTATGTGTGACATATACAATGTACTCGCATACTGTTGTAACCCGCGAACAAGATTATGTTCTCACTGAAGACAAAGCCGAGTATTGTTTTCGTCAGACTTATCTAAGCTATAAGTTACCTAATGACTTACAGCAGATCACCAACTGCAGATACGCCGATGCTAATTAATATTTTGACCTTATTTTGATACTTGCTACATAAAAATTATTAGCCAGCATACAAGAGAAACAAGACGTAAAATTTATTTTCTTCTGGAATCAACAACGCGACAGACAGTGTTGCCTTTGGTGCTGCAGGTGTCTATAGGCTACGGTGACTGCTTACCATTAGGAATGCCATATTCTTGTTTGTTACCTCAGTTGTATAAAAAAATTGATGGTAAGTGATGTCCGCTCATAACAATTTAATGCTAGACAACATGATACATATTGTACTACAATATATTAATCGCTTTAAGACATTAAACATTAAGTATCATTACCTCGTGCTTAAACCGGGACACAGTAATGTTTGCACAATACTGTTTAGCGAAAGAAATCTATTAGTAACTACCCAGACATTCAGCACATTAAATAAATGAAAGACACATAGCCTAGAAATAGATCATAATCATATTTCTTTTTATGTACTCCAACAATGTTATCTTAAAATTAAGTAATATAACGAATTATTTTAACTACTATTCGTAGAGAATGTTGAAAGCATAAAAAATTAGCGTTACAAAATAATCTCAGATATTCGTAGAAACTTATCAGATGGATGAAATTTGTAAATAAGAATTTTATAAAGCGAATCTATATTCCGTAACTAATATAAATCACTTTATCTAAGTGAAAATGACCTGACCTCAAAATGTTTCTAACAACGAAGTCGAACATCTTTGTCAACATATATAAAAAATAGCAGTAATTTTGATTTCTTAATTTGATATATCTGTTAAACATATAAATACATCCGTGACTATTTGAAATTGAGTATATTTTATGTTTTCTACTGATGGTAGGTATCTTTTAAAGAAGACCGTCTAAGTAGATACCACTGCAACTCCTGTTGCAGTGTTTCGATTTAAAGAGGTAGCTAGTAAAATTGCTGGGGTAACGAGATATAATATTTGTCCAAAAGCAACGAGCGCAATGTAGTGCTATGTAGAACGTCTTAATCAGCACCATGTTGTTTTTTTTTTAAATATTAAACTCTTTTATTCCTCGGACTATAGTCGGAGACGTTGTTTGCTTATCAAATACTTGTTTGTTTTTATAATTTTTATGTACTAATAGCAAAAGCCGATAAATGTGATACCTG
>DWLS01005832.1:0-12273 GCA_018246255.1 Pachliopta kotzebuea | reverse complement strand
GTAAGTACACGCACGCACACGTATTATCGGTGAACCTTGTGCCGCGGGCTCCCGAACCCGTACTTGTTCGGCACAGAAGTGCTGCGCTTTTGTATTGAATATTGCGGTACGGTCTGCTACAACTTTTATATTCATCCGTCGTGAAAGACTCGCACGATCATTACAAGTAATGGGACACATGACACATTTGCGTACATCTATCCAGTCACGGATTCGCGTCAATTTCACACTGCATTCACAATGAATACAAATTAATATAAATGAAAATGACATTGCAGTGTTCGGATTCCTTTCATAGGAAGCCTCGCCGTGCGGCAGACAATGGGTCGGAATGATTTAATACAGTTTATAGAGACACACGCGCCTGTGTAGAGCGAAATGCGGCCGGGCGGAGTTGAACCCTGTGCCCTGTGCGGCAAGGCGCTCGCTGCTGGCCCGCTAGCTCGCAAAAACATGATAAATGGCCCAATGGATCGTCTATTATACTCTAATGTCCCAATATATTATCTGTCTTAAAAGGCCAAGACCCGCGTGATAAATTGGTGCGCCGCTGGTGTCTCTTTGTCGACTGGCACATGTTGAATGGCAGTACTCCAGGTGACGCAGTTTTTTCCTCCAAGCTCCGGTAAATTTATAATTGTCAATGTTCGCGTCACCCTCCCTGTAATCGGTTTCGGTTTTTTTCTTTTAACGACGGTAATTTTGTTGTGTCTATTCCGCAGCAATCACCTCACAATCGTGTTTTTTGTTGGATTATTTATTAGGATACTTTTAAACAGTGTTTGTTAAATTTTTTTGTAATTTTTCCTCACGTTAACTACCAGTTATAATATGCATTATTATTTTGTATGTTTGGCATATTAAATTTTTTTGCTATAAATCTTTTAAAACAAATCATAGCATTGTTACTTTTTGAGTGAGGTCAGTTATTATTTTGATCTTTATCTAAAAATATATTGTTAGATAACCTGAATTGAAGTCATTGCCTGTGTTTCAGCCAAAACTTAACCTACTGTGCAGTTTCTATTAAATGCTTCCATCTCTTTTAAATTTCTAACCTAATAAATATTTTCGTACCAAACTAATGTTTTACTCGAACAGTAAATAGTAAAAGCGCGAAGAAAATGGTATGACCTCGTTCATTTAGCAACTTATGTTTAAAAATCTCCATTTCTCCTACTCTTTTTAACCTAGTTGTAATTTTTTTATTTGTGTATTAACATTTTTAACTTAAATTAAACCCTAAAGAAAAATGAAAAACTGTTATTGTGAAGTAAAAGGAATAATTTTGTTAGCTTCCAGATAGCATTTCATTATTAAGAAATATAGAAATGGACCAAAATCAACACTTTTTATGAAATGAACCACACACTTTGGAATTGAGTTATTGGCAAAGGTCTATCTTAATCTAGATTGAAAGGACCATGTAGCTTTTTTGTTTGCTTACCACGCTGTATACAGAGGTAGTATTTAAGTTTAAATGAGTTAAATATTATAACGCTTTATTGTTATGGACTCTCATAACCGCCGATTAGAATTGAAAACTTCCAAACAGTCTACAGTCCATCATAAAGAGAATGTTTGAGTAAAAAATATAAGTCAAACATAAATACTTTCAGTCTACTAATTGCCATGAATGTCAAATTTATTAAAATTTAGTCAAATTTCTTATTAAAATCAAGTAAGCAAATTTCGTCAACTCTTTAAAAAAGTACAATTTTATCTTCAAACGGAAACTTTACAGTTCAAAAGTACGCTCTACTTTGCAAGGTTTCTGTTAAAAATATATTCCGTTTCGCAATTCTACTTACTTTTACTTGCTGGTACACCGAAAATATGAAGCCGTAGCAACACTCGCAAGTATTTTTAACTTACAGTTTGCTTAAGTTTTAAAAGAAAATCCGAATATTAAATATGTATAGTAAGCAAATTACCGCGCAATAATTTTTAATCAATTAGTTGAAAAAATTCTCTGTAAAATAGATATCAGTTAAATTTATTATATTATTGTTGTTAGATATGTATTAATAAATTTTTGGAACTCTTCGCCAACCAACATTTAGTAAGTGCGCAGTAAAACTTTACTTAACTGTAAGCTTTGGGAGTATTATTTTTCTACGAACAACACAACTAGTTGACTTGTTTGATTATTAATTGGAATCCATACCTGTTGTTTTTAAATTTCTTCTATGTATATTTATGTATCTACATGTTTAAATATATCTGTACGTTTGTGCTGTATATAATATATATTACTTATTTAGTTTATTTGTATAATGATATCTTTATTTACAATATCATTAATTTAAGTTTTTGTTTAACAACTGTTTGTATTTCTTTTCTTCATTCTCTTAACATTTTGAAACGTTGTCTGTAAGAGAATACCTTGTGGCATTATGTCAGCCTTTTTGTTTACTGTGTCTCTCTTGTACATAATTTACTTTGTTATTTTGATTGTACAAATAAAGTGTAAATAAATAAATATACATGTTTTATAGTAATCAAAAAATGTATGAGAACGTTACCACCGCAAGCGAAGTAGACGATAAATCCTCTTTTTTACCACAAATTATTTGAGCAAGTACTTTAGAATATTAGAATTTTATAAATACTTTAGTACGTATTTTTTTCGATTGATGTTTTTCCTTCAGCCACTATTACGGTCGCGAAGGCTTCATCGGACTTAAAGCTCGCTAGTCCGGATTCCGCAAGGTTTTTCTTTAGGGAAATATTGTGATGGTTTAACATAGATTAAACATTGGATACTAAGTCCAGCAGTGGACGTTCATCGCTTTTTCGCGAATTTCCACTAGACAGCTACGTAGGCCGTAGCAGGGTAGCGGGCTGAAATATGGCGCATGTATTATTCAAAGAAATTGCCACATATTTCATCCCTGTGAAATAACTCCGGGGTACTAGCAACCCGGCACACGAAACGAATGATTACATTATATATTTCATTTTTAATTTAAAAATATATTTTATCGCACTAAGGTGGCAAACAGTGTGCCATAAGCAGTTACCGTAGACTATAGACGGTTCCAGCACTGAATGCACCATTAAACACCAACCCCGGAAGAATCTTATCACACTTTCAATAACTCCATTCTGTAGCTACTTGGGAAAACATTGCAATGTAACAAAAGTTGTATCATTTGTAATGCTGAAAGCAATCTCCTGCATCACCACATTTCCGCTAACTGTGCACACAGGAGCAAAGTAACAGTAATTTAGAGCACATTTTTCATCTCGGGAGAAATCTTCAAAAGATACCCTGCTTTAGTGTAGAAGTCAGAGATATGTTGGATTTATACCCCATAAAATCTCATCGATGGTCATCCTCAATTAATTGCGAAAGGTCTCTCAAGGAACTCTCCAATGCAATTTAAAGTACCTAGGTGTGATTAGATTATTAAATATTACTCTCTCCATCGCCGAAAGCTCTGTAGATTATTCCCTGATGAAAATAGTTGACTTATATATTTGTAACAGGTTGTACGAAAGCAAAGCCTCCCGCTCACCTTATCTATCCAAAGTGATTCCGGCCGCCGGCGGCGCGATATTTATGCGATGTTCAGCAATTTATGGCCCCGCCGTTGCTCGGCCACGCGGCCCACTAAAAACTTGCTCTCCCAGTAAATTATATGCCCACAGTTCTCGCTTCACTTATTCTCCTGGCCCAACTCGAGCCTTTACATCCACGTACAGATTCCCACGTCGTGTACCGTCTATCACTTCTGTATTTATTAACCTACTAGTCAAACCATGTCTTTACGTCTGCTGTGATAGATTGAGCTTTATCTATTTTACTTCAATGAAAGCTAATTCAAACACATCACCAGTTACCAATCTATACGAAAGAAAACAAAATTGAAACTCTTACATGTCGTCAGATATTTTGCTGTTTACGTCAGTAATTTAAAGCATTAACATGTAATGAAGATGCGATTTACAAATTGTTTATTATGATTTGTATTAATTGATATAGTCATGTTCATGTTAGATTCGCAGTTCTCTGAGTAAGATTTCTAATGATAAATCACTGTGCGAGGAACTAATAAATGACAGAGAGCTATTGTGTTCCCCCTGACCCTCTCACTAGACCTTATTCTGATGTGGAGCCAAGAAAAATTAGATCTGTCATCCTTCATAAATAAAACTTCGCCCCTACACCTCCAGCGAAAAAATACATTACTCCGCAACGTGTAATATTTTAAACCATCCCCTTACTTTATACAAAATGGCTGTCGGCACTCGCTACTATTTTTCCTCTGTTGTGTGGTGCAAATAAAACTGAAAAGCGTAATTACGAAAATTATTTAATAAATCATACATTTATTAACTACTATATCATTGTGGGTGCATCAAAAACATCTTTGAAGACATTAGTATAAATATTTTGAGACTGGTCAGTTGTATGTGATTCTATCAAATACAACTGACCTTGATGAAAAGTTAGATGCTTGACAAAATTATAGTCTTTTGCTTTATTAAAAATATAATAAAATCATAGTTATGATACGATATATCACAATAGAACTCCCCCTATTGCTTGTGAATCGCACCACAGCGCTGTAATAAATTCCTGAGGAGTTCCTCACACTTGGCGGAGCAGACAAAATAATTTATGTACCTAGTTTACTGGGTACTCTCGCGGATAAATGGCTGCGCTGAGGTGAGTGACATCTCTGTTAGAGCAAGTTTGCGATGCGGTGGGGGAGAGGAGAGGGGAGAGGAGAGAGAGAAGAGGCGAAAGCGGCGATAACTCTGTCCCATACTGCAACTCCTCTCTTTAACTGGAAACATACTTATTGCAGTTGAGTGATTAATTTAACGTTCATCCGACATTAACTAAGATGCTCACACAACACCTTAGCCACTAATTGGTTTTACATTAACGTAAGCTAATGCTTGTTGCTCGTCGCCATAACCTAGTGATTTGAACGCCTTCCTTCCACTCTGAAGGTACTGTATTATAATCCTGCATCAATGAATTTTTCAATGTTACCTACAGTTAGTATAACACCAACTATCACGTGGTTTAAGACATGTATTAAATCGCGAGGAGGTAAATATTAAAAAAATCGCAACGCAACACATATTGCTATTTGGCGGTAAAAAACAGAAAATTACCACTAACAAACCAAACGATAATATAGCTAGTTCCTGATCCATCATCATCATCAGCCTTTCCCAAATCTCTACTTAAATAAACAATGATTAAAAAAAAAACAATCTAATTAATATCCTCGTGTCAATATAAATGTCGCATCTATTACGCTATTAACACTTCAAGCAAAACGCAACATCACTAGCACGTAAATTAAATAATTACTTCTGTGTTAAGTTACGCTTTAAGTTGCGAAGGGAAATAATAAGTTAGGTTATCTCGAGCTGTAAATTAGCAGCAGCAGCTCGCAGCAGCCGGCCGACTTCATTGCGTCATGGTGGAATTAATGAACTGTAGCGGCGGCCGCAATCCAGCCGATAACAGCTCGCATACAGCAGTAAACATCGCACCATAGAACCAGGAACATATAGAAACGGTAGAATTAAATAAATTAACAAATGATGATCATTTCATCATTATCATCATCATGTCTTTTTAATCCAACACTGGATATAGGTCTTCCCCAATGTTTTCCACCAAATGTGGACCACAGATTTTCGCTTGTCGGTCCATCTGGAAGGAGAACGTCCTACGCTCCTGCGTCCAGTACGTTGTCTCCACTCCAATACTCCTCCACCATCAGCCGTCGCTAACACGTGGCCTGACCATTGCCACTTCATCTTACAGATTTTCAGACCTATCTCGTCAACTTCAGTTCTCTTTCGATTTCCTCGTTCCGGATCTTGTCCCTTAGAGAAATGCCAAACTTTTTCTCTCCATTGCTCGATGATCAATTATTAACATATGAATATCAGGTTACTATTTTGTTTTGAGACAGAACTCTGCACTAATCTGATCAGACGGGTGTGATAACTTGTACTTAATTACTCTTAAAGCTAACTGATGTATCCTGGTCTAGTTCTATCAACATTTGCTGGGAGTGGTCATGCTTTATTCTACATAGAATTTCTGCTTCTTGGACCGGAAGGTCCAAACGCAGCAATCAACATTAGTTAGGATATTTTGTTTCTACTACCAGTGTTATAAAGTCAAAGACAGAAACAATTTCTTTTAATTATCAAATGTCTTACACGCAAATTTACGTGCTGCTGAGAATCAGCAAGTTTTATACAACTTTCCAAAAAACATTATTTATGAGTTGTAAAAACTTTAACAGTCACTTTGTTTTAGTTCACCACCAGATGTTTACTGGTACATCTCTGTCACCGGAGACAGTCTAGGTAAGTACCACCGCAGCTCCTATTTCTACTGTTAAATAGTAATGTGTGAACATTACTGTGTTTACTGAAAAATTATGTATGTTAGTGAAATTACTGGGGCATCAAGAGTTAATAACTAACGTCTAAAGGTGAGCGCAATGTAGTGCTGTGTATACATACCATATCAACCAGCGTCATGTTATGGAAAAACGTATCACTTACCATCAGGTGAATACTTTGCTCGTCACATCACCTTGTAGAATTAAAAAAAGTTATTCCAGAGTACTAATTCCTTACATCCAGGTCGTTACAAATGATTTTATGTAAATCTATACATTAGCATAATATCTAAAGATCCATCCAATTTATTACATCTTTTGAAAACGCAAAATTTTTGAATGTATTCAAACATCATCATCTGTCGATTAACGCCCACTGCTGGACATAGCCTTCCTCCCAAAAATCTCCACTCCAAAAGGTCCAATCCGCACATATAAATTAATTAGAAAGTTGGTTTTTTAATTCTGCAACCCCAACTTTAGTTAACATCTTTCTGTTTTTCACTCTTTACTTTTTTGAAAAATTTAAAAGTAGAGTACAATGAGAATGAAAGAAAACCAAAAAAAATAAATAGAATGCGCGTCGATGAACGTATGTAAGTACAAACGCGTAATAAACGTCTGGAGGGACCGTAACTTATTATAGATTTAACATAAAACCGGGTGAAATTTTTTTAACGATGTAGATCAATATTTTACCTCGATCCCCTGTTTTTAAGTGGTAAAGCGCATTAACTTAGTAGATGACTATTCACTTATAAACACGCCCACGTCGTATTTGTACGGGAACACTGACAAGTTGTTCCACTCCTTAGCTGTCCTCATTAAAAACGAGGAGCTGATCCTTTTGAAACCTATTAATTTTCTCAAGTGAAGCTGTGATTACAGATGTACAGACATCACAGGATAAATCACAGGATTTATCAAGGATTTGAACTAATAAATTTGTTACATACAACTGAAACTATGATAAATTTCACAAGTCTTTTTTGAATTGTTAACACTTCTCCTTTTGTGTGGTGTGTTAAAGCTGCTGAAGTAGGTACAGCATCCGTATATGTTTGAATGAAGTATTAACGAAGGGTACGGTCACGATAATCAATATAACCGCAGTAAACGTTTCACCTCACCGCCTGTCACATTGTTGTCCAAAATTCCAAAACTTAGCGGTCAGCGGCGGACGGACGGACCGTGGATTCATTTAGCGAGCTGCTGAGAATGGGTCTGGTGAGGGTATGGTGTGGGGTGTGGGGCGTTTGATTCATTAGCCGTCATCAAATATTCAGCACGGAGCGCACCACTCGGACTGTGCAATTACTAACTGGCGCGTCGGCGGAGCTACGGGCGCTTTGGATTTATTGTTATTACCGCACATTTCCTCCGGGGTAACGTTTTAATTACACAGATCGGCGATAAAGCATCCGGGGGGCGCACTTTTCTTCATTAGAAGACGGATCGCCTGCATCTACGCTTCCGAGAGATTTACACCCCCGACGCTCCTAATGGTTTTACGATTCCGACGATGTTATTTCAAATCTAAATGGGGGAGGAAAAAAAGGAAGGAACCAATATATCGAGACAATGCGGTCGTCTATCAAACCGGCAATAAAGCAATATTGTGTTACGGCTGAGACACGACCGCGTTAAACTAAACACATAAATCACAGCAGTTTCATAAGCCAAGGGTCCCCGCAGGGTCCGCATCCTGACACTATAAACTCGAAAGGAAGTGGCCTTTCAAGATAGATGCCATTTTCAGCTTGTGACGTTACAAGAGACCTTTTTGCGGGTCCTCGTCGGATGAAAGCTTTGATCGGAATCGGGAACAGCGAAAACGATCTACACGAGTCCACATAATCCTCACTTTTATTGCCTTTTCGCTGATATAATCTCGACCTTACTGCATCAATACAGTAAAACATAACCTTAAATTAAAATATACCAAATGACCTTTTAATCTACAAAGAATTGAGAATAAGATTTAGGTTTTGCTGAGAACTACTTCATATAGTGTACTATCAAGCAAAAGGTGTTAGAAAACAGCAACACCAGACACATACAAAAAACGCAATATTTGTAGTTGGATACTAAAAGCAAAACAAATTTATGTCTTCTCATAAAAGCATCGTGCAACGCTTCATTAAGTGTCAATATTAGCATACTCGTTCCCATCCCAATCCACATGGGACGCTGGAGAGGGTGCGCTTTAAGTCCTATATTGGCTCGTCTGATACTTGAACTCAGGCCGGGCCGCCTGACACCGGGTCGTCCGCAGGCCATTTGTCAAAGGGGCCATTTGTACTTGTCGTATCACGGCCATTACATCCCAGTGTGTGACCGCGGCGGGGTCGCATCCCCACACCTCCGCACCCCCACGTCTTCATCCCGACACAGAGTAGCGACACACAAACACGTTCCTGGACGATTTAAAAGGCTTTATACGTCGTGTCAGATAGTCGCTCAATAGGAACGCGTGTTCAGGAGTCGCCGCACTCGTCAATAGAGACTTATATCATTGGAGCTGTCCGGACGATTTATCTTACTTCTGCAGCCACAATCAAGGCTCCGGCTGATTTATAAGTGGTCCGCTTAATTACGGGCGACGTCGGCCGCTCCGTCAATTTGTCCGCGTCTATCCTCTATCTATCCGCCGAGCGGTTCCAGCGCCACTTAAAACTTAAACTTACATTTTAAAGCTCGCAAATAAATACATTCGCATAAAGCTAAAGTTTATCTCAGCTCCCTTTGAAGCGGGCCCCGGGAAAGCGAACGGGCCGATAAAGAAGGCCTTTATCGGGGCCGCGAGTCGACACGCGAGCTAATTTACAACGGGGCCGCGGGTTTTATCTTCATTAACCCATCGATTCGCAATTAAGACGCGGTATAAATCTCGGGTAATGCGCTCCGCAGAGCGCTGCCCGGGTCCGCTTCAAACAGATGTTGTGTATAAATAAAGGCGGACGGAGCCGGCCCGCAGCCAGATATATCCCTGTCCGCGGCAAACTTTACAGATCTATCAGCGCTCACACTACGCGCTGCCGGCGGACGAGGGCACACTGCGCCAATGTAGACCTTAAGTTCACTTTTGAAAATTCCAATCCCAGCGCGATCGGATTCTGAGCAGTCAACGCCGTCCACACCGACCAGAATGGATCAAAAGCGAGGTAATTTGTGGTGTTCGAAGGCGATCTCGTTGCGAGCGCGACGAGTGGATGCCCAGGTTCGATTATCCGGCGCGGTATCCGGGGCATTACATTTGATGTATCGCCGGCGAGCAGGCCGCCGGTTGATTTACTGAGGCCATTCCTTGCCGGCACTCCGCGCCGGATAGATGCCCATCCGTCGCCGGCCCCGTGAACGATCGCGCCGAGGGCCCCCCTAATGAATTGTCCCAAATAATTGGGACGCTATTTTATATCGAAGTCATTTGTTCAGCGATCGGTGCATTTGTTACGCAGCGTTGATTTGTGCGACGCCTCGAGGTCCACTCTACGGAATTTATCTACCCGTCGAGATTAACGAGACTTAAACGTTACTGCATCCGCCGCAGATAGCGCACTACCACCACCGCACACCACCACCGCCGCTGCTGTTTCAAGTGATCGCTCCGAGTCTACAATTTATACTGATTAAGAGCCACTCGTTATCGCGAATGGGTCATTTTGTTACGATGTCGGCACTCACGCCAAATTGTTTAATAAATTCAAGGAGATTTGAATCTACAACGAATTTATAGCAGGTAAATTGTTACCAATACTGAATAATATAAATACAGATAAGCGGTATTGAAATAAAATTGAATAAGTAATGAATGGTTTACCAATAATTTTATGTACATGTTTATCTTGGTAACGAGCGATACGACTGCCAGTCAGCCGATATCAAACCTTATACATATGTCCACAAAGATTAAAATGGCTCAGCCGTTGCTGGGTAACAATATTTGTGGCAATCTTTAGATCTGTCTGTAGCGGACTTAATGGGCGCACTGCGGCGAGCTCTTTTTGTGTTGTTCATCAAGTTGCATCTGAGTTCGGTAGCCACGGCTGCAGCACTCCCATCACTCACAACACGCTGCTAATATTTACCCATGAGCAGGAGCTCTGTCAGCACCGAATTCATGCCTTTTCTTATCTGCCCTTTGTATCTTATTAAGGATTTCCTTTAAATAACAGAATACAGTAATAATTTTGAACGATTTGTAGGTAGTTTGAAATTATGCTGAATGTGGCTGAGAGAAAGGAAGAATCGGAACAACAGTTAAATCCTTTACTATCACCATAAGGAGATCATTTTTTAGATGATAAATGAAAAGCTCTCATCTGTTTACATCAAACTGAATATCGCTCCATCCATGAATATACTAACATGAGCTGATAGACGTCCACTGATGAACATAGGCCTCTGCTAATAATGAAAAGATTTAGGAAATCTCCCGCCACGCTGACCCAGAACCTCATTTTTTGATAAGCAAAGTGCAAAACAAGCAGGTGAGGTTGACATGGGTCCCGAGAATTCTTATGTGGGATACCTTACACCCCTAATATACCATGTAAACTAAATCTTTATATTAATATCGAGTTTTGTTAGAATTGTGCCGGCCTATGCCGAACGTGGCGCGACAAACTTATAATTATAGCTCTAGGTTCTAGGTTTCTTTTTTTCTTTCTCGTTCCCCTGCAAAGTGGGACAGATATTATTTACTCTTCTATTTCCTCTTTTCTTTACCTTTTATCGTTATACTGATTTCTGTTTACAATTTGTTTTTCTTCCTTCATTCTCTCTAGCTCTAGGTTTTAAATAATAATCTGTGAATCTAAGGCATTGACTATTATCAGTGAATAGGTTAATGCATCAGCCGGTGCAGTGGTGACAGCAAGCGGCAGGTATTGATGGTCATGCAGTTCGGATCCTTGATGTACTTAGGCATCAGCTCCGATCAGCTTAGTAAGTCCCCCTCTCCCCCCTCAGCTGTTCCTGTTTGAGCCCGCGTATGCTGAATATTGATTTCAATCCTTCACATCCGAAATCTAATTTCCGTCTGACTGAATGCAACGCGACAGGATTGTGCTCAGTCACAGGCACCGTGCTGATGCATAGATTAGAGACGACGGCGTCAGGGAATTAATTAAGATAAAGCTGGCAAAGGGTTGGCAAACATATATTTTATTCTCTTTAGTTATGACAAAAAAACATACAAACATTTGATTTCCCACCCTAGGCAAGCTTATGCTGTGATTTTACAGACACGTTAAATGTATGAAAATAAATAATACAAAACACAAATATCTACATTAATATAAACTATAGATTATTAAATGACAAGAAAGCTAAATATAATATTATATATACTCATATAACATTACACAAAATTTGCTAATAGTTTTTCAGTTAAAACATACGATAAAGAGTTTAGCAATTTACTGATTCTTGTTTTAGCTTCTCACACAGAGCATAGCTTCATCTCACAGGAATTTACCAATTTGCTATAGATATAATAATCATTCAATTGGCTGAACCGTCTCGCTAAACATTTATTAATTTTGGATAACGGAATATGAAAAAAACGACGTTTGAGGAGATGATCATATTCCTCAGAATTTATTACTGCCCGATGAACTCTCAGAGCTGTTCAAAATGAACTATTGATGCAAACTCAAAATTTTTGATTCACGATACAGATTCACTGTTGGATATCTATAAGGTTTTTATATTAAGTTATAGATACAAATATTTACTATTCACTTTAAAGGATTTATATTAAAGAGTTTACAAAGTTAAAATTTGTTATTTAACGTAGTAATTCCTCCACACACTTCTTCTTTCTACTCAAAATCTTTTACTGTGTACGCTGTGAAGCTATGGAACTCCCTACCTCCCTCTA
>DWLS01005831.1:0-12274 GCA_018246255.1 Pachliopta kotzebuea | reverse complement strand
CCCCCTATGGGGCCCCAACCCACCCCCCCCCCCCCAAAAAAAAAAAAAAAAAAAAAAAAAAAAAACGACCAAAAGTATTTTTACGATTTTTAATTTTTTCTATCGGCGTTTAACGTGTTAAAACAGAAACTCTGTATTACAGAGTAAGCAAAAGCCTTTATAGAGGCAGTTAAATTTCTCAGTGCACAATAATGTGTAAATAAATAAACATATATATAAATAAATAAACAATTAGTACACATACGTTCTACCTCGGTCGAAATTAGCATGCACATGAAATTAGACTAGAGTTAGACACCTAGTACATTTGCCCGGTAATGGTATTGAGGTTGATGAATAATTCACGATGCTGCGCGAAAATGATGAGGAAGATTTATTTTTCCTCAACTTCATGTAAAGAGTAAAAACCAATGATGCGAGGACAATATGGTAAAAAGTCGGGATAGCCTAGTGGTTTATACGCCGACCCTCCACTTCGGAGGTACCGGGTTCGAATCCGGCCTGCACCAATGAACTCTTCAATTTATATGCAGTTAGTATAACACCAACTAATATCACTTGCTTTAATATATGTATCAAATCGTGTGGCTATAATTAAAAAAAAATATCATGATAAATGAAAACCGATGTAAAAGGTCTCATACAATAGCTCATGGGATACAAACCAACTTCTGCTCGTGGTAACAAGCGAGTTTTTGGCTCCCCACCAACTCGCATCAGGCCAGCGTGATGGGAGATGGCTCAAATCTCCCCACTATTGGGAAAGGTCTATGTTCAGCGGTAGACGACCATCAGTTGATGAAAAAAGAAAAAAGTTTTCCCTTTGTTTTGGATTAGTTCAATATTAGGCGCTTATTAGAAAATGAGGAGGGTATACCTACCTCATCATATTTCTGCACCACCCAAGCTAGACTAAGATAATGCCAAAGGCATTAAGCCCGCCTATATACTAGGTGTAAGAAGGAATAAATAAGAATATCCTAACGTATATATGAAGCTACAAGACGATGACCTGATGGTAAATGATGCGCTTACCCATAACGCGGCGCTGGTTAAGATGGTTTAAACCGCACCACATTGCGCTTGTCGTCTTGAGACAAAGTGTTAAGTCTCGTTAGCTTAGTAATTTGACTAGCATACAGCACCTTTCAAACCGGAACACAGTAATGTATGCATAGTAGAAATAGCAAACCTACCAGCAGTATAAATTACTAAGTGTTAGCCTATGTCCTATTATCATTAAGAATAAGGAAAAAAATTTTTTTTTAATTAAATCTCCTTTGTAATCTAAGACTAGGGGATAAATTGGGGTAAAGTATAAATATCAATAATCCAGAATTTCCTAGATCCGCAATACTTATATAATACGAACAAGTTTTTATTCATATCAGGCTAAGACAGAATGATATAAGTTGTCATAATGAACCATGTCCTGAACCCTGGACCTTATTGTCTATTGATTTAAGTTTATTTTATTTTAAATAATGTACATAGTTATATGATTTCTTAGACAAATCACCATCACATCATTATTGCCAGTTTTTTCAATCTATTACTGTATATAGGCCTTCTCCAATTTCTTCCACCAAATGCGGTCCTCAGATTTTCGCATCCACACACGTGAGAGGATGAAACAAACAAACACTTTTTATTATTTTTTATTATTAACTATACCAGTTTTATCACCATAGCTTGAATATATTGTGGTGCATTGAATGTGTGCCTCACCAATCGATATCCAGCACCACCAATGTAATGACGTCTGCATATAACGATACCCAGCGATCTTTACCAGCTCCACTTATCCGACGGGTCTTAGTATACAATGTATTAGATATAACAAATTATAATGATGACACTCTCTTCTTACCTCATGTGGTAGCGCGTGGTCTGTATAATTGTGCCATTATGCGCCTGCGCATCCAACGATAACTAACCTTCCCTCGTGATCAACTGGTTTAACCTTCCCTCTCCACTGGACCACTTTACGTGGTTATACAACTTCATGATTTACTCGCACCGGTAAATTTACTACTGGAATGCCTGTACTAGATGGACTGACGATGTGGTGAAGATCGCAGAAATCCACTGGATGCAGATACCGCAGGATCGGAGTGGAGATCTTTGAGGGAAGCCTATTTCCCAGGCGTTTATCGGCTAATGAAGATAGTTTCATTAGAGATTATAACGTAAACGAAGAACTACATAGCGATTTTATAATACCGTTGCCTTTAGCAATTTAGATTGGTGTCTGTTACCGGAGACAGTGTAGGTAGATATCACCGCAGTTTCTATTGCAAACGAATGTTACTATGTTCCTGTTTGAAGGGTGCTAGTGAATTTACAGAGGTAACGAGACTTAACATCTTATGTGTCAAAACTGTAAGTGCAATTGCGCTGTGTATACAAACTTAACCAGCGCCACGTTATTATAGGCAAGTATCGCCTACCATCAGATAAACGCTTTACTGGTCTCGCCGCATAAAAAAAAATTACAATTAGGTTGATATTTCCTCTACAAACAACAGCTATCTTATCTGTGATCTAGCAAAATGATCAGGAGCATTCGGAACGGGTATTGTCTGGTATGAAGTAAAGTCATGTGATTGTTTGCTACTTATTATCTACGAACTAAAAATTATACTACTAGTATTTGTAGTTTGACTGCTGTTTTGAGGAGGGTTGTAGCTAGAGAAACTACTAGAGGAACGAGATATGTCAAATCATGTGAGGACTAATAAACGCCTCATTAGTTATGTGTAATCGCATCAGACGAAGATGTCGTTTCCGTATTAACTAAACATTTTTTGTGAGCAAATCCTAGATCAGACATTCCTCCACTGTAAAATCAGCAGAGGAGTTATGCTGAATTCTTACCGACTAAAACCACACAGTGTTCTTATAAAAACTTTTAGTCGGAATTACGTGAACACTTGCCATATACTACAGTCCCAACAGTATTGGCCCTTATAAGGATCATATTTCTGGAGCTTCTTATTAACTAATACTATAGACGTATACTGATTTTTTAATGCCAAATAATCTTATGTAGTTTATATGTATATCTATCTGTATTTGCAATACTATTGATTTTGCTATTTTATTCTCTTCTCATCCTGAATTGACTGTAAGAGGAATGCCTTATGTCATTATATCCGCCTTTTTGTTTACTGTATCTCTATTATACATATTTTTCTCTTTTTTTTGTTTGTGCAAACTAACGAAAAATCTATTTCTTTGATTTGAGTTTTCCTTCATCACATTTTCCGTGATTTCTGTGTAGTCAGTGATGATTATCCTTTATGATTTATTCATAGCGCGCGCCGCCGAACTGCAGGAAACGTAGCAGCTGTACCATT
This sequence comes from Pachliopta kotzebuea, assembly GCA_018246255.1. Classification (NCBI taxonomy): domain Eukaryota; kingdom Metazoa; phylum Arthropoda; class Insecta; order Lepidoptera; family Papilionidae; genus Pachliopta; species Pachliopta kotzebuea. The sequence continues at coordinate 8,915 of DWLS01005831.1, read as the reverse complement.
TCCCTTGACAGCGGCCTATTGTTTTGCTCCGAGACCTTAGTTACAATCAACACCAAAAATGACCTTAAAATTTTGATCGGTATTATGAGTACCATTTATCCCTATCACGTCTAAAACATGATTCTGATGAGGATAATGTGTTTTAATATTAAATGTACAAATTTTCTATGTAGACGTAGGAATATATCCTTTATTTAATGAGTTTATTTAATGATAAAGACTTTTTTAACTCTAGATCTAATAAAGAGGTGTGATATATTGTATCGCGTCTTTGGGACGGTTTAATCGTTTCAATTTATAATTATTATAGCAACTTATATTATTGGGATCCATTAGATCCAAACAGCATAAAATCGTATTTTGTGGAGTACTTTACAAGATACCTATGCCAAGGAGTAAACGTCCATCTGTTGACATGAGTATGATGATAGAAACTTCAAAATATAGAAAATATATTTTTTTCTTGTTACAATATTATTCACGTTAAGAATGTCCTAACATTTTAATATGAATTTGGTTTGACTTACACTAAGCTAGACATCCTAATTCCAACTAAAGACGCAAAGGCATGCTTTAATCATAGAACTCATAATAGACAAAAGATAAAGACTTATGTAATCGAACTAATAAGGAAAGTAAAAAGATAGTGATATATAAAGGCGGCGAATTTCGTCTGAGAGACTATGCACGGTAGAGGAAAAAATAAATGTAAAAACAAGACTGAAAGAAAATAGAAAGCATGAAAATGGGAAAAGTGGGGAAGGGAAATTGAGAGTACAAAGAAAGAAAGTAAAGTAAAAAGTCAAACAGACCCTTACCGACAACACGAAGGGGAACGATTGTAACAAAAAAATCATAGAACTCGCGAAATTTGCCATTTACTTAAAAACCAACAATTAGTACTTGAATTTTTAGCTTCATCAGGACACGAAATGTTGGAATGGTGTCCTCCACCTCTTACGTCTATGTTTTTAATATGAAACAAAAATGTAAACCTTTCTTACTGCAAAAACAAAATATATAAAAATCACTTCGCAGCGGCCTGCAACATTCTCTGTTATACTCCAAAATATTTAAGCGAACGTTTCTAATAATCAGTAAACTATAACAAAATATATAATTAATACAAATAGGAGCAACAAATTAGTTTTATCGACTTTCGCAACTCCACCAGCAGACAGTAGATGAAAATCAGTGTCTTACCATCAGCAGGTGAGCGATCCACTGAGCTGCGGACCATTGTACCACTGCTTACTCGTATTTAGCCTTAAAATCTCTGAATATGTTTGTATTTGTATATTTAACTTTTGTTTGTTCATGTATGTGTGTTTTTGTGGAACAATAAACGATCTCTCTATCTATCAATCTATCTTCATAACTTAATTTCAACGAAAATCTTTTACTAAAAAATTGTAAATTTTTATTTAATTGCCAACAAGGATGACTTTTAATTTTGAACTTTTTTTCTGCGTAAACCGGTTTAAAGGCACTATTATGATCATGCGAAGTATATACCGATAATCGCGGAGCACACCTGAACCGGTACGCGCCAAACGTCAACGACCCGGCAGTAACAATGATCAAAATGTTTACGAGTTCAATTACCACATCACTTCGGTATCATCGGAGATAAATTAGAATATCACTACCTCCTTTCTACCTTTGACTTGTCGCAAAAGTCAACTAAAATTAAACAACTCAGGACACAAAAGAAACAGCTTCACCCACATGACAAGCGATACCTGTACAGTAATTAGTCTCCAACATTTAGATCTATATTTAGCATAGCTTAGTATGATGATGAATACAAACATAGTCATAAATTTAGTATTCATAATCCTGAAAACAACCTTAATGTTATGATTTTGAAACTAAAACTAAAACATTATGTTAATTTACATTTTTGATTCGATTCTTTCTACGGCTATATAAAAACTTAAAATGCATTGCTATATAAAAGGCGCTATAGCTAGTGAGAATGAGGTATATAATAATTCTGTAAAGATAACTAACGGTGAAGAATCAACAAAATCCGCCCTTCAATTTCAATTTAGTTTAGAGATAAATAATCTGGAACCAGACGTCGCTACATCAATAGCAGCAAGACAAGCAGGAATATCCATGGGGGAAGAAAGAGTAAGCATCCTGTTCAAATATGAAACTATAAGTAGTGTATCCTGTAGTAGTATTACTGAAAACATTCAAACCATTCTTCCATAAGAGCAACTGAGATTTTCGCATTTCACACATTTAAAATTTTTCTTTTCGCCGTTTGTTAAAATATTCGATACTCTTAATTTCTCCTTCACCTACTTAGAGTTGTTTGCTGAAGACACACAATAAAATATTTCGCCAGTCCGGCATTAGCGTACCCAATGCAAACAAACGAGCTCGTGATAGCGCCTCCTATCGTAATCCAGCCTTAATCCGTATGTTTGCTACAAGACACATCTGCTAGGGATCTTTGAATATATTACTGGTCATTAATTTTTTTATTGGACGAGATAGATATTCACCTAATAGGAAGTGATATGTTTGCTAACGGGTGTATCGGGTCCCAAACCAACCTCAACTGCTTGCAAGTCGTGATATCCTAATGGTTTGATTCGAATTCGATTTGCACCAATGAATTCTTCAATTTACGTGCAGTTAGCATAACACCTAATATCACGTGATTTAAGACATGTATCAAATTGCGTGGATATAAACTATAAAAAAAATATGTACAATTATTCATTTTATTAACTGCGTTGAATATTATCACTTCGTCTTCGTTGTTAGCTCGTAAATATTTAACAGTCTGCGATATTTTAATAAAAACGGCGTCTAACAGCAATTGAATAATGACCGATATAAAAGCTTGATGAAGTGCACCGGTGGTAGCCGGTGGTGGTCAATTCCAGTCTGCATACAACCGGCACCTTCCAATCTACTCAATTAATTACCATAATTGTTGCTAAATACTTTGTTAAAGAAGAAGTGTAAGAAGTCCCATATAAACACTTCACGGGTTCCAAGCCAACCTCACCTGCTCGTGGTGAACGTTACTAATCAACAAACAAGGCTCTGGCTTCTCACCCACCCGCAGACCAGCGTGGTGGAGGACAAGTCAAATTCCCCACGCTAATGATAAAGGCCCATGTTCAGCAGTGGGCGTATATCAGCAGATGACTTTGCTTAAAATTCTTTTGTATTGTTTTTAATTAGCTTTGCAAAGCTTCCAAATAACTTCTACCCTCCTCTTTGCTGATTCTTTATCGCTAGAGGCCGTTAAGGAATCTACGAACTATCCCATATCCCTGCTGATCTTATTTCTGATATCAAACAGTACTGTGCTAACTTGTTAGTAATCCGATTTAAAGAAGGCTGTATGCTACTGAAATAACTGCGGGAATGACAATTACCATCTCAAGTCTCAAAGCTATAATGGCAATGTGATGCAGTATACATCATCCCAACAGTAACAGCCTACTAACTAGCGCCGCGTTGTTATACACAGGACCTCTTGCAGATCCCGTTGCTTCGTCGAAAATAAAAATGGTTAACGTCCCTAGATTTCATATCTATATTAATGAGGTAAAGCATTTTAGTCGGACTCATTGCACAGGAGAGTACAGTCTAGCCAAAACAGAATTTTTGGAGTGATTGCTGACCGACATGATAGTTCCCAGCTTTGGACTTTAATTAGCAAGAGTAAATCCTTTTTAGAATTGAAATACTGACGTAGACGTGCGTTACTAACAAACCTGTAATAGACCTAAGTTCTTCTTCTAAGTCTCTCTATTACTGGAGGTTGACCGTCAGATTGAGGAATTCAATACAAACTTAAGTTATCTGTCATAATTAAATATCATCATCATCGTAATCATTAGCCGATTAACGCCCACAGCGGGACATAAGCCTTCCCCAAAAGTCTCCACTCCGATCTGTCCTACACTGTCTGAATCCAGCGGATTCCCGCTACCTTTGTTAGATCTTCGGTCCTCCCAGTAGGGGCCTTCCCGCACTAAATTTATTGGTACGCGGCCGCTACTCTAGGACCTTACTGCTCCATCGACCGATAGTAATCAGATATAATAATATTTATTATTAAACCGTAACACAATGATTTTCATATGATACTGCTTAACGGTACTACCAAAGTCGGAATAGTTTGTGATTTCAAAGTCCTTCTTCCGCTCCGAAGGTACCGGGTTCGTATCCGGCCTGTACCAATGAATTTAGTTAGTATAACGCCAACAAATATCACGTGCTTTAAGATATGTATAAAGTCGCGTGGATATAAACATTTAAAAAATGGTACTTCCAGACCCTTCGATACCAGCAAAAATGGGCTACCATCAGTAAATTCGCATTTAGTGCACACGTAGGAATGGCATCGCTATAAATAGTTGCATCCCACGCATACGAGTCTCTTAATTGCGAGTGTAATTATTTTTAAATCGGTGCACCAGCATCGCTGGTGTCACCTACTCGTCTCCTAATTGAACACCTTACGTCCAAGACCCATTTACTTATCTCCATATCATATCCAATCATATAAGTTTTACGATTCTTTTCACTGCGAATCGGTCTATATAGATAGATAAATTCTTTCTTGCTCACATTATGGTACAGTGTATTAACTAAACTTATGATCTAAGCGTTGGTAAGGGCGGCTTTATTGCAGTAAGTGTTATCTTCCAGGCACCTAATAGAACAGGAGAGTACTGTGGTATTAGTAGATCGCTTCCGAAAACGTAGACAGATGATAGTACTAATGACACATTTGGTGGTGGTACGGGAAAAAATCTATCCTGATTAAAAAAAAAATTAAAACGTTTTATTAGCATTATAGCATTAAATGAAACGATAGTTTCATTAAAAATACACTACTTTACCAAAAAAAAAACTGCAATGAAATACATGCGCAGGTCGCTAGAAATCACACAAATCTAATTCGAGATGTATTTACTTTCAACTTGAACCTTATTCCATAGAGGCACGGCGCGACCGTGCGGTCATTGACCCCGAGCATCAGCTGTTTAGGGCTTACCTTTGTCCTATACTTAATAACCTAAGACTACGGACAGCAGCTCTTACTAATGTGAATGCTGTTACCAATGTTCTTTTTCCGCTTTCATCAGAACAAAGTAGAATCTGTTCAGCTCCTCAAAATCACCAAAACCTATCGCTGGATAATAACAACAAATATTTAACTATAAATAACTTCATGGCCAGTGCCGGGTAGGTTTATCTTTGTCAAACATCGCGATCTCAGCTCAGCCTCCGCAAACACAGTATAAGCTAATCTAGATTCATTTCGGACTCATTTAGCTACCGACTACAATTACTTGTTAATCGCTCTTTCGTATTTCGCGTATTTTTTTTCTTTAATAAAGAACTTACCATCAGGCAGGCTGTATGCTTGTTTGCCACCTTAGTGATATAAAGAAAAAGAAAAAATTCTGAACTACTCCAAGACGATGTCGGTGAAGAATATAAGAAACTTTCAATAACTAATCTCTATATAGAATGAATAATAATTAAATAACTTAGAATAAATTGATAATGGATGATGAAGAAATAATCAAGAGAGGTGCCCGAGTGGTGGTATGTCGATGTTATAAATTTGTTGTGACCTTCAATATCTTTTTTACGTGGTGAATAGATCCTTAACGACTGGGAAGTTTTTCAAGTTTATCTCCCACGAGGTTCAGCTATTTTTCATAGGAAGAGAAGATGCAAAACATTTTTAAATTATGTATGTCCTAAACACTATAATATACTATAGCATAGTCAAAGTTATTAAAAAAAATTGTTATTGACATTGGACTGAGTCAGTAAAATTACAATACTGCCTACATGGTGGTCTGTTAAAGGTTAAGTTAGATCCTATTTGCTTTAAATTTTCGTCAGAAAGAACCTCCTTCAGTTTGATTATATAGAAAATACATGTCTAAAGGCGACTCTTACCATCAGATGAATTCTACTTGTTTTATCACCTCATCAATAAAAACCTGCAAAGTTTTGATGTCTTCATCATTTACTATTTTTATAATATACCTCCAATGTTTTTCTTGGAAATATTTGCTATAAACCACCTTTATATAAATATCATCTGGCTGGACATAAACCTCCCTAATAGTGAATGGATTTGGGCCATCCACCACTCTAGTCCAATACTTTTGGTGGTGAGCCTGCCTCTGTTGATTAGCAGGCTTCATCACAATTAGATGAGGAAGGCTTGTGTCCCTTGAATTGTTTTCTGGGACCCCTTCACCCTTCTGTATAAATATAACTTGTTTAATAGTATGTAGTAATTTTTAATAATCTGATAGTCGCCGCAGCTCCTATTGCAGCCGACAATACTGTACAAATGTTACTGTGCTGCAGTTTGAAGGTTTCTGTTAGATATTGAAATTACTAGAGTGTGTTATATATTTTTATTGGAGCCACGTTATCATTGGCAGTATTACCATCAGGTCAACGTCTAACTCGTCTCTTCGCTTCATAGGATAAGTGTTAATAAATTAATTCAAATGTCAGTACATATTTCTCAAATAATTTTTTTAACGATATCTGTTATATTATCAGTTGATGATACGAGCTATGATGCAGAAATATTTTAGCAGGCGTTATAATTAAAATAAAAGTAAAGATATATTACTTGTAAAATTCATACTCCTGTTATTTACAAGAGAAGATGACAAAAGTTTTTGCCTTTCAATTCTCCGAACTGGAATTACTCTTTCTTAAGAAATATAGTACCTAAATAACTTTTCATTTAGTATTATTATTTAATTATTTGTTAATATAATTACAAATTACTAACTTAATTAAATATAAAATTGTCTCGTACTTCGTGAACTAACTTCAGTGCACACAAAAAATCTGTTGCCTTAATAGAAGCCGACAAGAACCTTTCAGAGATTTTAATCTAACGTAATAATTCGCAGATGTATGGTCGCTACCAACGCGACCTCAGCGAAGCGGCCAGGGAAGAAGCGAGAAGACTGAGGAGATTAAGAAAGAGAAGAAGAAAAGACGACAAGCTCCGGCAGAAGGAGCTCGAGGCGACCGGCAAGCACAGGCCGAGGGGGAAGGTCTTTAAAGTATTAGGTGAGACTAACTTGGAAACTTTAAAATGTACTACGCGTGTAATGTAATATGAAACCGTTGAAGTTCATCATCATTATCAGCCGATAGACGTCCACTGCTGGACATAGGTTCCCCTAATAGTGGGGTTTGAGCCGTCTGTCACTACATTGGCTCAGTGCGAGTTGGAGGGGAGCCAGTGCCTCGTTTGTTGATTAGCAAGCTGTAAAATGAGCAGGAATTTTTTTTTTAATTGTTTCTCTTGCTTAGGGTGATCCAAAGCTTATCTTGCATCTATATATTTGTTTAATTTCAATTTATTTTCTGTCTTTCTTTGTTACATACCTTTTTTCTCTACTTCCTTTCGTCTTACATTCTAATAATTTATCATTCCATTTCCTTCTTTCACACATCTCTCTCAATGAGTTAGAGCAGTTCTTTACCTACTTTTACATTTTATGTCTTGTTAGTGCTTGATGTTGCCAACTAGATGAGGTTAACGTGGATCCCATCCGTGAGCTGCTGTGTGGGACTCATTACAGTCCCATTAAAGATCGGTAATACCTATTCGGTATTCTTCTCGTGTCTTAATATTAATTAAGTAAACTTAAAAACTGTACCCAAGTAGATGGTGATGACCCAAAGCACTTTTTTAATCTTGGATTTTTCACCTTTTTTACCTCTGGTCAAATTTAGCTTCTATCATCAGCCGATAGACCTTTGCTGCTCAAAAGACGTACCTAATTAATGGGATTTGAGCCATCTGTTACCCCGCTGAACTAATGCAGGTTGATGGGGATATTTAGCAATTTGATTTACTTATTTAACATCAGTTTCTTTTATAAGTTTTGTAATAATTATTAAAAAACTAAATAATTAAACAAAAATTCTTAGATATTTTAAAATTGTTTCGAAAAGATAAGAAAATATTTCATAGCAAATTTAAGTTTAGCATTTAAACACCTGAAATTGTGTAAAATTTGCACAAGTCGCATTATGTACGCAATGCGTATTGCGATTTTTTTTTACAAACATTCAATTATTTGTTTATGAAAGCAAAATCAATGCAAAATTAGTACATTTCTATTTAATATTGAAATAACGCTTTACCTGCACATTCATAGGAAGCATATGCTTTATAATTTTACTTTGAAGAGATGTTTTCTTTCTTTCGGTCGTGTATTTATTTCATATTATTTAAAGTAAATCACATTTAGACGATATCTACTTTAATTTTGATATGATCTCCGACAGTTTATTATCATCATCTACAGTACCTATATACCACTTCAAATTTCGGTGGGGTACTGATTGTGGTAACGAATATACCACTATACTTCTCCAAAGCAACTAATATACTACATCATAGCTTAACATAAAAAGATTAACGTTTGTGGTGTCACTAACCACTGTGGTGCTGTATAAATATCCGAATTAGCATCTTCTTGTTGGAGGTGCATCATCATTAACCCAAGTCAGCAGCTACAATCAGTAGTGTACTCTGTTGGAACGTTATAGAAGGCAATGATAGATATGATCTGAATGAATGATAGATGAAGTGCGCTCCAGGTTACGTATGGCGGCACACCTTCGCGCGGCTCGGCGAGGACTGGGTCTTCCTGGCGCTGCTGGGCATCATCATGGCAGTGCTGAACTTCGCGATGGACAGGGGCATAGCGGTCTGCAATAACGGTTAGTTCGCATTACCTCCTATTTCTAACCTTTCGTGAAGCACTTGGAAAAGTCGCGATAGTCTAGTAAAGAGTTCCCCAAACTTTTTTGTGTCGTAGACCCCTTGGCATGTTTTTCCGTGTTGTGTAGACCCCCTACTTACCTGA
>DWLS01005830.1:0-12276 GCA_018246255.1 Pachliopta kotzebuea | reverse complement strand
GTGCACATGCCGCCAGAGAAGACCACAGACTAAAAAAATATTATAACAGACGCGGCAGACTAATTAAGAGTAACACTTAAAGATCTTACATAGCTCTGATCTGCTAAATGGAAGTTCATTTAAAAAAAAAACTACACAATTACTATCATACAGTTTAAATTCTTCTTCTTTTTGTGGTATTTTCTGTCTACTTTCTGCAAATGTCTCAGTTACTAAATACATTGAGTCTTTTAAAAACGGTATGATTCTTTTAGGGTCGGCAATGCGCTAGAGTTGCCCCTGATGCTACAGCCGTCTATAGGCTACCGTGACTACTTACCATCCGGCAGGCCGTATACTTGTTTACCACCTTAGTGGTATTAAAAAATTGAATTACAGTATTAACTATGTCCTGAATAGATTTTTTTCCAGTGGCTTGTTCGGAAGAGCTTCCTAAGCAATGGGTTCGAATATTGTATATTTCTGTTTAAAATTTGTATTGTACTAACACGCATTGGGCCTGCATGGTGGGAGATGGCCCAAATCCTCCATTATTGAGGGAGGCGTATGTCCAGCAGTGGACGTCTAACGGCTGATGAAGATAAAGATACCATAAAGAGTTCTTATTATCATTATAAATTTAGATGTGACTCCTTTTTCAAAGTTTTACGCTGTAAACTGAACTTTTTTTGTGGCGCTTGCTTAATAAAACGGTCCCCAGTTAAGACGTTCATTTTGTGGTGTTTATTTGGTGGTGAAGTTATCAGAATACAATTGATTGGCTCCCATTCTCATTTAATGACCTCTGTTTCTATATAAAAACCGGAATATTCTTGACAAAAACGCTCCAGTATTCAAGATTTAATGAACCTAACACCTTTTCAAATTATGGTCAAATGTTGGCCCATTGTAATAAAAAAAAAAAAGTTTTGTTTTTATTATTTTGACAAGTTATCAGTAGAAGACACAAGGTTCAATTCCACGTAATAACATTATCAATTTTTGTTTTTCATTTTGTTTTGTTTATAACTCTATAGTCTTCTATCAAATTTACGTAATCTTTTACAATTATTTTGATACTTGATCGCCGGTCATTATGAGAACCGATTTAAGTTTAAAAATATAATATTGATAAAGTTTAGAGCGCTCATCAATTTGATTGTCTTTGTTTGTAATGATTATAATGACGGATATGACTTAGTTACCATCATGCCATGTCATATAGTAACGTCTCCAATAGGAAAAAAATGATCATTACTTCTCTTGTATTAGGTGAAAGTTCATCGCGGTTCACCTTTTTGTCTCATAGCTTTATTAGTAGTCGTACAATAAGGAATGTAAAGAATCAAAACATTTCATTCATAATTTCTAAGTATTACGTTAATTAAACATTAATGAAATTAACTAATGAAAGTAAAATTCCCTCGTTAACTAATAAATTATGATGGTGCCATAAAATCATGTTATGAATCATTATTGCGTGGTCAGTGAAAATATAACAAGTTCAAGTTTATAGTCATCATTGCTAAGTTATTATTAACAAGAATTTTACTATGAAATTAATAATTATAAATGAATGCTATAATAATATAAATAGTAATGTGCAAACATTACTATGATCCGATTTGGAGGATGTTGTATGCTAGTGAAATTAATGGGGTAACAATATATAACATATTACGTCTCAAGGCGATGAGCACAATGTGGTGCTGTGTATACCATCTTAACCATCACCACCTTGTTATGATCAGAATCACTTACCACCAGGTGAAGGCCTTGCTCGTCTCGTTGCTTCTTCAAATAAAAGAAAAATCTGTCTCCAATGTGTCTTTGCTGGGACCCGTAGTCTTCTCTCTTTGCTCGCTCTCTCTTAATTGATTAATCCAATTATTACTCATTGAATGCATTGGGACTATTGCTTGTATTGAAGATTATTAACAATTAATATAAACTTTGTTATGATCATTGATTTTATAAGAAAAAATATATCATAGCAATTGGCAATAAATATGTGAATTATCCAATCACATTTCCGTCCATATAAATTGAAGGATAAGATGATAGCTTATTTTTTCTATTCATATCATTCATTAGATTCATTATTAATAAGAAATTTAAAAGTCGAAAAAGCACAGATTGTAAGTCCAACCTCGCTATAACGACGGAGTATGTTAGATCCTCATGAGCTTTACTTTCCGAAACATTACTAAGAAATCAACCTGTTCCTAGAACAATAGCTTACGTTTAGTTAAAGAAATTTTAAGTATTTATTTCTCATCTTCATCAGCCGATAGACACTCACTGCTGGACATAGGCCTTCTCCAATAATCTCCAAGCAGATCCGCTTCTCGCTGCTTCCGTCTTCATCAAATCGTCGATCCACTTTATAAGGGCCTGTTAATATTCATGGTTAATGACTTCAAATATTTAATAAGTTAATTAAGTTGACTTCTTAATTATTAACAAGTCGTGTCTCGCTTGAGCTTAATCTTTGTTCGTATTTCGCGGCGGCTCAGTTCCCACGTGAGTTCACGCCGAGTCAATATTTGAGCCTTTATCAGCTTTTAGGGTATCTGCGCTCACTTCATGTTCAGCTGTATCCGTTCCGTCTGCTCTCTACTGGCTTATATCTGTAAATTATCAGAAAGTTTAACAATCCCTTCCTGTACAAAAAGTTTTTAATGTTTTATGATTACATCATTTATTTTTTCCATGTTTGTGTTTGTTTAGATTCAGACTTCTTTTATAAAACATAATTAAATAGAGGTTTTATACCAACAAATTTACTCTGACCACTTGAATTTCAATCAAAAGTATAAAACATACATTTAATCAGTTCTAATCTTATTTATTTCACAGTAACTTTGTATACACTTTGCAGTGTCGACTCAAGTGGCCAACGAGTGGGTATCATAAAACATTCATTTGCATATCGTTAATACAGATAAAGCATTTGGCTGATGTTATACAGTTGGTTAAATCACTCATTTTTTATCTTTTGAACTCTTTGCTGTCTTTAGAGCACGAATGTATCTATAAAAGTAAAAATATACATTTCTTTTACCTTTATTATCAGAAGATAAAGGTAATAACTTACGATATATAGATTCTGTGAAAATACAATCTGCTTGTAGTCGCAGCGGTACTTCATTACGTTCTCTGTAATATGTATTTTAGTTTATACCTCAAGTTCATTATGGATGTACTTAAAATCTTTATTTTATTATATATGTGATTATATTCTATAGATTTCATAGCGATTAGTAAATCCTGTTTCTTTTGAATGCTGCTTGTACATTGCGTATGCGTATGCAATAATCAAACACGCGTAAGTTCAAGAAAAACATGCTCTACGCACGATGAATCTTAAATAAAGTTATTTTTAAATGTTAAGCACTTTGGTAGCTATAATAATAAATGTATACATTTTCATAATTTTCCTTAACAGGTATTTATGTTCTGATTTTCTACTTTTTTTATACTACTGAGGTGGTAAATAAGCATACGGCCTGCCTGATGGTAAACGGGTACCGTAGCCTATAGACGCTTTTAGTACCGTCGATATCACTGTCAATAGCTTTATGGTCTAAAATAAAACTATTCTTAGGGAAATTATTCATTGCTTTAACAAGGTATAAATTAATTTTAATTCATACATTTATGGTCTGGATTATTATTCCTACGCTTGTCATCTCTGATTTATAAACATTTGTATACCAGTTGCTCCTGTAGCAAGAAATGTGCATTGATGAATATGAATTCTTGATTCTAGCTAATCCGATTCCTCTGTAAGCACATGCTCAGTATAATTCCAATTGGGCTTTTGTTCTGCGAACAAACACAAGGAAGCAGGTCCAAATCAACTCAATAATGGCAAATGCGAACAATGTTAACGAATGATTGTGTGCGCCACTCTATGCGAACGGAGTCCGTGAACCGAAAACTTTGCAAGTCACACATTATAAATGGAGGGCACAACAAGTATCGATGGGTGCAGTTTATTGAACCAAGACTTCAAATATTCCACTTTGGTGTCACCTTACATGGTATCAAATGATCTATAGAGTAGCATTGCATTGGCAGATTATAATATACAAGCCAAACAGACCAAATATAGTAAGTTTTAATCTATCCAGTTATAACGTTCCGATGATTACATGAATCGCCAATTAGGACGAAGAATGTATGCCTTAGAAGTTTCTTTTTCTCTTTAACTCTTCATCTAGTTTTGTATCTTTAGATTCTAGTAGATCGAACACACCGGAATAGTCTAGCCGTATGCGCAATTGTTATTCATAATTCACTACGCGACATATTATTCTCAATTGTGAAGTACCGGAGGCGAGGAATAAACGAAGTCATCCTGCTTAGGAGTGTGGCGCGTGGGCGAATTATGCGCTCATGTAATCAATCCGTCAGCCAATTTGGTGCGGACGATGTTAAACTGATATCGAGTTTGGGGCCATAATTAACCCTAATTTAACTCATCCGTCTCCATTAATTAGCACTTTCACTCGGTAAATGTTTTGTTTTACTACTAATTTGCACAACCTAATCTTTACCAACATGATGAGTCATGACCTTAGTCGTCAGGTGCTATTGACGTTTTGTGAAAAAGTTATAAACGACACAATAGAGGAAAACAAAATCTAAAAGCAAAACAAACGTAAGGCAGTAAAAAAATTGTTACATAAAGAAGGTAAAGGAAAGTAAATAAGAAAGAAAAATTAGGATTGGAAATTTAAAAATTTTAAGATTCAATGAACGACTAGTGGCCGACTTCAAGGAGCGCGATGAATAAAAGGAATGTATGATAAGAGAATAAGGAGAAATAAGACAAAAAGGCGAATGAATGATTGAAGAATGAGAAAAGGAGATATAATTAAGGATCGGTAGAGGATAGAAGAAATGTACATAATAAAAATTAATACGAGCCTTGGCTCACACCGACCAAGGGAATGACTTGAAAAAACCCTTTACGAGCACAGGATTTTAACTTGCGAGTTATTTACTTATCTGTATTGATCTCCTCTATCTATACGTGTTTAAAATGATCCAGGACTATCTAATATACTAAAAGAGACCACCTTTGGATACACCACATGAACACCTGACTTTCAACTAGATGTATATATATATTTTTTAAATTATTCTATAAAAAATTCACAACTGTATTCAAAACGCCGCAAACTGATGATAGGAATATACCTTTACTTAAATAATGTCAAAGTAAATATTATTAGCAAATCTGAGGATATATTATTCAGGGAACATTTTAAGTTAATTCTTAGTTACTATTTTAAGAAGCCAAGTTCATTACCATATCAACTGTCGGCATATAAAACATTCAGTACCTTATTGAATGGTACTAGTTGTAATTACGTAGGCGACGCCGACAGATTATAAACTGTTACCGAACATCACTCATTTAGACATCGATGTTTATTATCACGAGTATTCGATTTCTCGATACAAATGAACGATCGATACGAGATATTGTTGTGACAGTTTCGATTAATTATTTATTCGCTGTTATAGTAGGAACAGATATTTTTTTTTATAAATAAAAGTGGGCAAACGAGCGAACAGTACTCGTGATGTAATTACTGACGCCCAGGGACAATCGCAACACCAGCAGGGTCGCGGCTGCGATGCCGACCTTTAAGGAGGAACTGGTACGAATTGTTTATCAAAATTGTAAATTTAATTTTAGAATTCATCACATTGGGAATGAATGAGAATGGAAGCGTAATGGCCATGAAGGGTCCGGTTTCAGAGGAATTTTCTCCCAAGAACTATTAAGTTATGGAATGACCTCCCTGCCGAGGTTTTTGTAAGGAGCTACGGAATGGAGTCTTTCAAAACGGGCATGATAAGGTTCTTCCGGGTTCGGTAACGCGACAGTGGTGCCTTTGGTGTTGTAGCCGTCTATAGACTATGGTTACTACTTACCATCAGATAGACCATATGCCCGTTTGCCAACTTAGTAGTTTTTAAAAAAATGAAATTTATTTCTGTGCTACTTACTGATCTGTAAGTTGTTTTTGATAAGAAAGCTATGTTAAAGTGGAAATAAGATAACACTCAAATGGTGGTTGATATCAACCAATCAACATATAAGAATTGAAACTAGAACTTACTTAAATTAATAAAAGTAAATTACTTATGTAACATTGAAGGAATTTTTGATTCTTTACTATTTTAAAATTCTAGACCACATTTAGCCTTGACCACATTTAGCCTTGTGTATATAACACGTGTAAAAAAGACTATCAAGCGACATAATGTGTTCTTGTTTCCTAATATTTAAGGTCACTTCTTACTTTTCTATAAAAGGAAGTTCTTCAAATAGACATGATAAGGTTTCTCCGTCAATAGCAAGTGACTAGCTAGTGTTGCCTTTCTTGTAATCGGGCAAGCCTTTTTCCAGTACAGGTTTAAAAAAGTAGCAACATTAAAGCCTCAATTAGCAGCTTTAAAATTTTTATTTTATTCCTCATAATGGGCACGTCAAATTGAACTTAACAAATTACAACCAGCAACAGAAATACAAACCATTGGATAGATAAAATTATCTATTACTTGTGAGTGGTTTTTTTAAATTAATTTGTGTAATGGTATACACCAACGTTAATTTACACTATTCTAGTTAGTTTCTTATTAGTGTTGAACAAAATGTTTCGTTCATATTTGTTTAACATTTATTTAAATTAATATATAGGTTTGATTGTGTTTTCTGCCAGATTATAGTAAAAAATTACAGCATCTCAAATTTAATGCTTTCCCAGGAATGTACTACATAAGCTGAGGGTAAGCGTGATTTTTTTTAATCATAAAGAACTTTAACCAGACGTAGGTATTACCTAGTTACGAACCTTGAATTCCTTTTATAATTTGGTATTATTAAGTGAATATCGGCATTGTTGGGGTAATTTTCGCTTCGATTCCCAGCGGTAGATTGCTCTTAATTCGCTTCTATTGATAGGTTAGGGAGGAAGTCACGGAATTATTGCATCCGTGCCTCTAATTGTGTCGGGCAATTTGGGCTCGCGTACAGAAGGGAAGTGGCTACTTGAAAATTGAATGTAATGCGGTGTTATGATCAACGCGTGAAACAAGCACTTCATAACACACAGATTTGCTTGTAACCATTGCGCGGCTTTGAATGGTACTGAAAATACATATTTAGACATATTAACATATCTATTTACTTAATCATCTAATTATCTTATAACAGTCACTTTAATGTTCCCTTTTTATAGCCTAAGGTTCAAAACCTTTATTCGACCACGTCTGCAAAGTATAGTTTGGCATAAGCCCCATATCATCAATTGCTGTCCTTTTTAAAACATGGCTGTTTTCCTATGATGTTTCCTTCATTTCCACCTTGTCAGTTAAAGCTTAGTGGAGATGGAATCCACACCTAGAACCTACTACTTATATTATCTGATGATGTTTTGTGACGTATACAGCTCATCTGATACTAGGCACGCGGACTACGGGGCCTACGGCCTGATTAGAAGGAAGCTTCTAATCAGGAAGGTTGACAAGTAGTAGTACTTACTCTACTACCTAACTCATACCTTATCACTTACACACTTCTAATTACTACTTAACTCTATTCTAGTACCTAAGCAATCGCAGCAAATGTCTACATATTTATTTTGCATATAATGTGTTAATTATTAATGGTAATTCGTTTAATATTTATTTCTTAATTTTCCCTTCATTGTGCGTTCTAGTGTTTCCTACTTAAAAAAGTATACTTGAGTGAACAATAAATCTATCGCAACAACAGTTCTAGGTCTGGCAAAAACATTAAATCAATTGTAATCCAATTATATTTTACAATGCTATTATTCTTGACAACCCCGTTTAGTTTCTTTAGACATTACAACAGCTGAGAGATCAATCATCTATGCTATTTTTAACTCTTTGTATAGAATAAATTTTTCAGTCATCATACTATAAAGTAACGTTATAATAGAGGATCTAGTGATTCTGATTCAGATAAAAATATAATATGAACAAAATACATAAAAAATTATGGTACATAAGTTAATTCGTATTCGAAATTGAATATACACAGTAAGACACAAGAAGGTTTTACCATTCATCAAAAATTCTCCGGAAGTTACTTTTTCATTAAATTGAAAAAAAAAACATACTTTATAATCTCAGGTTTAATAAAGTAAATAATATCTACTTATTTTTCATTACCTAATATATTTAAATGCGACGGAGAACTAAAGTTGTCGACATAGCTTTCAAACTTGGCAAGGTGAAGTGGCAGTAGGTTCGGCCAAGTTTATCGTATCAGCGACGGTCAATGGAAAGAAAAATCTTGGAGTGGAGGTTGCTTCTAGGATGCAGAGGTATGGAACGCCCTCCTTCCAGATTTCAAGATCATTCGGAAGTAGCCGAATGCGAAAAGCTGAGAAATTTGGTGGAAGACATTGGAGAAGGCCTGTATTCAGCAGTGGATTAGTAAAGACTGGTGAAGATGATAGTGATAAATGTTATGTATCAGAAAAAGAAAACCTTTGCTGATGTATGACTTGAAAGAGAAATATAATTAATATTGAAATAAGACAACCTAGACGAATGAACATTATTCCAACCAAAAGCCTTGACTATTATATGACAAGTATTACTAATGACTCGTAACCACAAAATTCTAACGACCAGATCTATCACCAGATGATAAGATGATAAACTTACCCATAAGAATGGGGCGATAGATAAATAAGATGTTAAGCTTTGTAATGAATATTAGTAGCTACAGCGAAACAAGCTAGAGGATAGTAATACACACGCACTCGGGTGGTATTCATCTAGACAATGCTCATCAATATAGACTTATCCAGTAAAAGTATAGCGTGTGGTGTAATATTCAATTGTCCCAATGAGATTATTGCAATTAAGATCGATAAATCATTTTCCAACGTTATCGTCCTGTCTAATGAAATAAAAACGCCTCATGTAGCCTCTTGTCTCCTGAGCGACGAAGAATAATTAATGCCCACGGTTGATTTATCTTTTCTTAATACTGCGCCCACGCATTGTGGACTTATCGTGTACAAATCTCACCACGGACGAGAGGTATAGTTTGTCATATAGGTGTAAACGATTATCAACCTTAAATCCTAGTTGTTTAAGATCTCTTTGCTTCTGAAACGTGTATTGCAATTTGCTGCAAAATTTCTAGTAATGTTTTATTACTGGTACTACTAAGGAGTATCATAACATGGATGAACAATTATGACTATTTGTTATTGTATTCTTTTATTTCATTTTATTATATAAGTATGGAGTGTTTTATTGCAAATTTCGCATTAAAGCTTTTCAATTTTATTTTTATACAGCGTTGATTTTGTTTACCGACACTATTCGATTTTGTAAGCAATTTTTTAATACATTGGTTTAGTCAACATAAATGTTTGTAGTTTAATGAAGAACTGTTTTGTTATCAAATATTCATTATTTGTTTGAATCCTTTCCAATCAAATTGACAAAATAACGAAACTCTATAATTTACTATAAAAATACTAAATTTCTGTTTGTTACTTCAACTAAATAATGCATTAGTCCGCTTTCACAATCAAGCGTCTATTAATTACAACAAATTTACTATATTCTTTAAACATTAATAAAGATACTATTTATTAAAAATATTAAGTTTAAATCTAATTACTATTAAAAACCTAAAGATTATAGTAATTTCTTACCAATGTAAGAAAAGTACTTGTTTTTATAGTTTGTAAAATGTTTAATGAATGCTGTGCGGGGGCGGTGTCGGATTCCTACGTCTCGCCACCACCACATTGAACATTGTTTCATTTGTGCACCACGAAGGCATCACAACGATGAATGTGTAGTGCAGATGATATCTGGTGTATTGTTTTCGTTATTAATGATGGTGCCACATCGGACGCGCCTGCGCCGCCTCCGCAAAACGTACAAAGGCATGTTGATATGATTGGACGTTCAAGTATCAAAATGGTTTAAGACTACAATTGCTGAGATTAATTATATCGATAGTGTTTTTGACATTGAAATACAACCTATTATAAAGTTCCCAATACTGGGAGTTTGCTTTTCTCATAGTCAATGCCGTTTGTTATCTGCGCTAGCTAAATGTAACATGGACCATGTAATATGTCCACTATTGTTCTTAGAATTTCTCGGTTTCCTCGCGCTGTTTTCTTCTATTGAAAGTTCAAGCTGAGTAGAAATTAAACCTGCACCTGAACATTAAAATTAAATGTACATCCGGGTAGTAGTTGGACGCACAAGTTAGGGGACCGCATTTGGTGGAAAAGGTCGAAGGCCGACATCTGGCACCGGATTAAAAAAGCTGATAATGAAGATGAGATCCAGAAAGAGACAACCCTGTAATACCGACATAGATTCGGTTATGTCGCGTGTGTTCGCGTGTGCGTGTATGGCCTCGTTTATTCTGCGCAGGCGCAGTGTGGGTGAAGCATAAATCAGTGCGTGAAGCGAAAGGCAGAAAAACGTTTGCCTTTCCTCTATCACGCCGCTACATTGATTTTGCTATTTCCCGGTAATAACTAGTCTTGCTTTCGGCTTCGCCTGCTTAGATATCAGATGCTATGTCTATCGTCTTCCAGATGCAATCTATACTCCGTTAAATCCTTTCCAGCTCCTGTTACAGTTTACATTTACGTACAGAAAAGTTCTACCTTTTCTGCATTTAACCTATAGTCATAGCAAATTTTAATATTATTATATTTAATATCTTTAGCATTAAATTAAACGTTAGTAGTAAGTGGATAACTATATTGTAGTCCAATATCCTGAATTATTTTTCTGTGGTAATTTTGTTATAATTTAAAAAAAAAATTGTCTTTTGATTGTCATTCACTTTGAACTTTTTGTGCTTGAATTCTGTATCTTAATCGCTAAATGAGCAGCTAAGTTTTATGTATTATTTTCTTTAAATTATTTGTAGTTCCCATTAAACACTGCAGCGCCTATTCGTACCACCAAAGTTTTTAAAAAAGTTTTATTCAACTACTACTACCTTTTTCTGTGCTGGGATAATGAGACTTAAAATTTTGTCTCATGACCACCGCACCACATTGTTGGAACATTGTGCAGTATGTATATCATCATGACCAGCACTTCATCTTTATGTAAGTTAACATTTACCATCAAGCTATTTTTGCGTCTTTATTCTAGTAAATAAAATAAATGAAGTACCTAAACTAACTGTAATAGTATATCTCGATATAAACTTTGTAGCGAGTTTAATTCTAACATTCATTCAATGCTGCGGTATCGATTGGAATCAATTTGCAATAGTAATTGTACCTATAACTAAACGCGGACTGGAATTAACGAGGGCAAGTGCGAACTTGAACGCGATAGTTAATAGATAACAATGATGAATGGTTAACGTAGAAATTATTGTTAGTTTTGCGTGGTGAAGTACTAAGTTACGGAAAATATTAGCAACAGATAAACGATAGTAGGTTTGATTTCAAAATGTATCAATGTGATGTACGATAAACGGATTGTTAGGCAGATTGAATGATAGGAGTAGGAAGATCCTTGAGTGGAGACTACGAATTTTAGGCAATAGAAGTATGCGACTCACGCTTCCCAGGTGGTTTTTGTTAGTTATAATCGATCGAAGGCACCACTATTTCAAGGTAAACCCCTAGCTGTGTTACAGAAACAATCTTCTTTTTTATATGAGCAAAAAACCCATAGTTCACGTGATTATTGTCGCCCAAGAACATTCGCATCATCTGAGTAATCAAGGCTCTTTTTTAAGAAAGTCTCCAAGTTCCATAGTTTCGGAAATACCGCTATTAACAACTGATCCCAAAAAGTTGTTTCCAGCAGTGGGCTGCCCCAGGCTGATGAAGATGAAGATGAAACTGCATAGTGGCAGATCGCCAGAAATTCATGTGGTGAAAGCAGCGGCAGGAATGGTTCCTAACAACACTTTGAAGTACTCCATGTAATACATAATATATAGAATTTCGTACATTTGAAAGTATATCATCATCGTCATCATTTCAAGCGATGGACGTCCACTGCTGGACATAGGTCTCTTGAAAAGTATTCCACAAAATACGATTTGTTTGCTGTTTTGATGCGAATGTTTTTATATCGTCTGTCCACCTAGTGGGAGGTCAGGCAACGTTTCTAGTTCATAATTGTTTCTAAAATTCTTAGTGTTATTTCGTCACGACTGAGGGTCGTGGTCATCTTGTCTACACACTACTGAAACACACGACGACTTTTTGGCAGTTATAATGGCCA
>DWLS01005829.1:0-12277 GCA_018246255.1 Pachliopta kotzebuea | reverse complement strand
ATGTTGAAAGAACACTACAAATGGAATCTGATCTCTGTTTATTGGTATTTCAGAGGTCCGTACTGTTCGACGGCTAGATAACGAATCCCCTTCCGTCGGTGGAGCGGCCGTATTTATAGTGATGGTTGCAAAAACCGGTTTATATTTGTAGGTTAGGTTTTGAAATAACACGTGGTGTTATTAACCACGTGTTGCATTACATTACAAGGAGTGATATTGAACAAATATTTGAGTAATTACAAGTTACAATCGATTCCAAACAGATAAAAGATGTTTTTTTTGATTGATTGTATGACTTATTTAACTAAAGTGATTCTTTTTAATTGTCGCAAATCATCTATCGCGCCGATATATATAATAATAAACATATTAATAGTTTCTATACAATTTTAAACGCAAAGACGTACCGTCTTGTGCTTGTGATCTTAACGTTGAAGAAAGTATTGTGCACCTTCTTATAGATTGTCCAAAGTATTTAAGGGATAGATACAGATACAGAGATGAGAATGGACAAGAAGATAAGTAAAGAGAATTATTTAAAAGATTACACAGGATGCTGTTAAAAGAAATAAAAATAATTAGTAAGTAACAATGTATATTTATCGGCTTTTGCGATTAGTTGATAACAATTATAAAAACAAATAAGTATTTTATAAGCAAACAAGGTCTCATACTATAGTCCGAGGAATAAGAGTATATTTAAATAATAAAACAAAAACATATTAATAAGGAAACACTTTCCTCATTGTGCTTCTCAATGCCTCTGGAAACAGCATGGGAACATTAAATAAGCAACGCGGCTGCCAAATAGCAGTGAGCCGGCTGCAGGAGGCGCCGCGGTCTCTCGATTAAAATCTGTTTTCGAGGCGGAATCCTTTTATTGCAGCATAAGACTTCTAATTTCCACTCGTTAAGTTAAACAGCCTGCCGTGTACACGCGGAGAGTGTTCAGTACAAATCTGGCAAGTCTTGTTATTATGTAAACGCACTAACCATGATGAGGGAAGACGTCAGCCGAAATCGATGTCTTTACCATATTGATTACAAACAAACATTAATATTTAAAAGAATATTTCCAGTAATGCTTGATCTGTGTAGGGGCATAAAGGACACATCAGGAAACCAACCTCACCTGCTCCTGGTGCAGCCAATTAACAAACAAGGTCTGGCTCCTCTCCAACCAGAATAGGGCCATCGTGGTGGGATACAGCAAAAATTCTCTATTACTGGGTGAAGCCTATATCTAGCTGTGGACATCTATAGGCTGAATACAAGGTCGTATTTAGTAAAGCTAATAATACTCAAGCTCTGGCTATCAAGTGTAACGTCTTTTTTGTCTTTTCTAATCACAGGTTTAACTTTTGTCTGAACGCTGGGTTCATCCTCGTTAATGAATTTCCACGAGGTAGTTGGAGCAGCGGTTCAGGCTATGTCTTGTCTTGTTCAGCTCGTAATTGACGTTAAGGAGCTGCACGCGAAGTATTCCCCGCGTCTGCCACTTCACGCTTTATTCTCCATTCAACTCTCGACCAGGTGAGTGTATAACACGCACACGTTGAGTAGGTAACTCGCAGGTAACTATTGCAACGTATCTAACGTTACATTTGTTTTTATCGTATTACTAATAGAAGATTAACTCTATCGAGATTGTGATCATCTTCATTATTTTGTATTACGATTACCTATTCTATTTTTTTTAATAGGAGTTTTATTAACTTCAGATTGTCATCATCATCATCATCAGGCGATAAATGCCCAGTGCTGGACATAGGCTTCCAGTAAACACCTCCACTACAGCCAGTATTGCGCTGTCCACATCCAGCGGATTCCCGCAACCATCAGCAGATTATCGGTCCACCTTCAAAGGGTCTACCAGGACTACGTTCTGGCTCCGATCTTACTGCATTGGCTATCAGTCCTTCCAACAATATGTCTCACCCGTTTTTATGGAAATCTGGCAATCATTAGGGCTATGTTGGTGACTTTAGTTCTTCTGCGGATCTCCTCATTTCATCATATCTACTTCGAAGTCGTATTTCCTCATGACTGAGGGTCGTGGTCATCATGTGTAGTGAACCACACGACTTCCTTGTCAGTTATAATGTAGTGGCGTTGGCATTGCTTTCTCCATTTCATATACTAGTCCGACTGCGGATGGTCATCACATAGATATGTAGGTTTCCTCACGATGTTCTCCTTCACCGTCTTAGCACCTGATATTAGTTGGTTTTATACTAACTGCATGTAAATTGAAAAATTCATTGGTACGGTACCTTCGGATCAACCTTTGGGATGGTTATAAATAAATTTACATAGACGACCACATGTGAAGGTCGCCGCCACTGCACGATACAAAGGGAAACGTTTAAAATTCTAAGGCGAAAAGTGAAAGGGGACTTTCACTAGCAAAAACAAAAAATAAATAAAACTTCAATGGTAAGAGCGGGTGGATGTCAAATGCGCCGAATGACGAAATGAGTCCTTAAGCGGCGGAGCTGGTAAACACGGCCGGCTGGAGCAGACGGGCGCGAGACGCCGAATGAATATGTTAGCTACTGTTTTGTTTGAAGCCCGGTCCTTTCAGATTTACAGACATGTGCGCCGCCGGTGTATATACACTGCCTCACGCGCCGGGGGATACGGGGGGAGTGCGGGGGAGCCCAGGGGGAGAGGGGAAAGGCGCGGGGGGAGCGTCTGGCGCGAGCGTTGCGGGGCGTCGAGTACTGCCGGGGGAGCGTTGCAACGCTTCCGCTCACTGCACGAGCCTTCAATTTTTGATTTAGTTAGATTTTTTATACCTTTACAACACTAATCATATACAGAAAATCTACTTTATAATTACTTGTGATAATCTTACTGTAATACTATGCGTTATTTATAAAGAAATACAATAGACTGCTGCTGAAGACGACACAGTTCGTACAAGTATATATGAAATGGAGAAGTTCTGTTCTGGTTTAGTTCGAGGAATCCAGATCTTTGATGCTATGATCCAATGAAGGTACAGTGGTCAAGAGATTTCATGACTAGGAGAATATGTTCCAGCTCGTCCGAGTGTTGTGGGCGAGTGGGAACGCTCGGTGGGACGCGTCTCGTCACTCAGCGGCACTCAATAATGCACGCGCAGACTGTACGCGACCCGCGATTCCCTTTCCCGTTACACAGGAAAAAAAAAACACATCCGTCGGTACGTAGTTGCGATTTATAAATAAATATAAACAGTGGAAAAAACGTGAAACATGTTACCGTAGCGGTGGCTGGAAGATACAAGGATCGGGAGTTATTGTTTCATCCGGCTTCTGCGGACCTGTTTTTGCTCTTTTCAAGTTACCGGAAGTATGTTTAATGTACACGTATCGGTTCATGCTCTTCATATTTAAGTTGCTTCGTTCAGTACGTGAAGGATTTGTACATGGATCTCTATATTTAGTTCATAGCGCCTGCCTTTTCTACTTGTAGTAAAGTTTACTACTGAAATTATTTGCACCATCTCCCTTGCTTTATGGATAAAATGAGAGAGAGAAGAATAAAAAGTAAGTTAGGGTAGGTAGTAAGTTAAGTCTCGTCAGTATTCTAACTAGTTACTACCCCTTTCAAATCCTTACATATTACTGTTAATAGGCTGCAATAGGAGCTGCGGTGGTAACTACCTAGACGGTCTATAACAGATACCTGCCGCCAGTAATAAATATATAATACTTTGTACACTAGAAAGTGATAACGAATTCTGGATATAGAATTGATGGTAAGTTATAGCTCTGCTTATTATAAAGTTAAACTTAAGCTATACATCAAGCACCACATAGTATTAGTAGCCTTGATATATAAGTTGTACAGATGTTAAACCTGAACACAGCAATATTTTGTTACTCTTTGGTTATGATTATGCTGCGATGTAGTTTGTTTCTGATAATATATATAAATAGTTACTTTTCAGGATAAAATTTATGTCTTATTAAATTATCGGTTGTTAAAGAAAAAACTCATTAATCACTTTAAGAATTTTAAGAAGCAACTTATCAGAAATTTTGATCATTAAACATAGCATGGGGCGCGAAATTTCGCGGAGTAAACAGAAATAATTGTGTCCGTCAACAGTTTGAGGATCCACGGCCTAATTGCTCCAAGAATACGTGCCGTGGCCAAACAGGGCCAATCAGGAATTATCCATGAATTATTTAAAAAATTTTAGAAACTCAACCTTGAACTTCTCATTACGCTTTCTCCACTCCCCCGTGCCGTGGGGCGGTCTGAAGTGGTCTGGCGCGTGGTAACCCCCGGGTTTACTACTTTACCTGTAGCTATACCGGTCTCAACTTACGCGTATGTAAGTAAGTACTAAGTACGGCGGGTGAAGTCCATATACATTCAGTTCGCTGAAAAACTTAAAACTTCTTCTGTTATTAAAATATAAGTACCCACTTTTATTTATAAAGTGTTCACCTGATGGTAAGTGATACGCTTATAACAACGCGGCGCTGGTTAAATGGTATAGCAATAACCTATCGGTTTAAATGCCTGTTTTTCAATCCGATGGTACAGGGTTCGAATCCTACCTGCACCAATGAATTGTTCATTTACTTGTCTAACACCTAATATCACGTGCTTTAATACGTGTATCAAATCAAGTGGTTATAAATCTTAGAAAAAAGAAAACATGGTATAGCGACATATTGCACTCGTCGCCTTGAGCCACTACTTAAGTCTTGTTACACCAATAATTTCACAACTTTACAACATCCTTCAAGAGAGTAATGTTTGTCGCCTGCAATAGGAGTTGCGGTAGGACCTACCTAAATGGTCTCAGAGCTGTCCCTTATTTGGAAGAGAGAGGGTTGAGGACGAATGGTGCTCAGAGAGATCAGTGTTGGTAGTATTGCCTATCTGATGAGTGAAGACAAAAGTCGCCGCATTTTTATTAAATTTGCGAAAGAGGTAGTAGATATAGTAAGGAGTTCAATAACACAAGAAATGAGTAAAGAAATAGTAAGAGACCAAACGTGTAAGATATAAAGGATTGTAACAAAACAGAAAGACAGTAAGAACAAACTGTAAAATAGATAAGAAAAATGCAATGTAAAATTAAATAAATAAATTAAAATGTGGTGGATTTTGGACTGAGACGCGATGCATCAATGAAGAAGATAAAAGAGTGAAAGACAGTAACAGGAGTGAAAGGATTGTAGATTAAAAGAAAGGAGAAAAGAAAAGAATTTGATAAAAATAAATATACAATCAAGGATCAGAAAGCAAAGACGACTTAAATGTATAAGTAAATACTAAGTAGTAAGCGAAGTTATAGAATAGATTATAAAAGGCTTATGTCTAGCAGAACACAGTAATGTTGGCAGTATGTGGCTAGTAACAGATGTGAAAGGATTGTAGATTTAAAGAAAGAAGGAGAAAAGAAAAGCTTACCCACAAAACGAGGGGTAATGAGTAAAAAAAATAAAGATTGTCTCAGAGAGCAAAGACGACTTAAATATATAAGTAAATACTAAGTTATAAGTAGCGCAAAATGTGTTATAGATTAGACTATAAAAGGCTAATGTCTAGCAGAAAACAGTAATATTGGGACATAACTATGTGGCGGTAGGAATAGGGGTTATTTACTACCTAGACGGTATTTAGTAAAGGAACTCGTTAATTTCTTTAATATAGCCATTAAACATTATCCAGTGAGCAGTAATAAATCGCAGTAAATTAAAGTGAATTAGAGTACAGCCGGGGCGGGGAGGGGGCGGGCTGATAAATTATCCAGCAATTAGGAGACGCGTGCAAGTATTAAATTTACAACACCCAAAGATCGGTGTCGCTTTTGTGGGAAGCAATTAAGTAGTATCAGGTGATGGAGTTAAACGTAAAGGTGAAGCAGGGGCAAGTGGATCTGATCAGATTCTTTAACCAGGTGATAGAGGAGGTTCAGTTTAATATACATCTACTATATTATAGTAATTATATGTAGAGTTAATCATTTTTTAATTTGTTTTCTATATATATTTATACAAGTACTGGTAGGTCTCATCGCAGCTCCTATTCTTACTACCAAATAGTAATATGAAAACATTACGGAGTTCGAGTTTGAAAGGTGCTGTATGCTAGTGAAATTACTGAAGTATTTTTTTGAGGTTTATAGCAACACGATTTGATACATGTCTTAAAGTACGATATTAGTTGTTGTTATACTAACTGCATATAAATTGAACTATTTATTGGTGCAGGTAGGATTCGAACCCGGTACCTATGGAGTCGAAGGCTGTCGTTCAAAACTAAAGACACAACTCTAATTAATGAGGTAACTAGACTAAATATCTTGTGTTTCAAAGCGATGATGTGATTTAGTATGAATCATCATAACCAGTGCTATTTTATGGACAACATCACTTACCTTTAGGTGAAAGTTTAGCTCGTCTCGTTACTTCGTCGAATAATGAAATTGTATTTTCACTATTGTTAATTTTCTTCTTTTTCCTGTTGCATCCGCTAATAATACTTTTAATTCTCTTCACATCCTGAAAAGTTGACTGTAAGAGAAAATACTTCGTGGCATTATGTCTACCTTTCTGTTTATGTATCTCTCATATACTTTTTTTTCTACCTTATTTTGTTAGTGAAAAAACAATAGTAAATAAGTATTAGTAAAGCTTACATTACAATATTTATAAAGAATGAATATAATCAAATTTAAATTTTTAATTCCATCATCATGAAGTTAAGGAATGAACTCCCTGCTGAGGTTTTTTCAAGGAGCTATAGAATGGAGTCCTTCAAAAAGAGTGTGATAAGGTTCCTCTGGTGCTGCAGCCGTATATAAGCTACGGTAACTGCTTACCATCAGGCCGTATGCTTGTTTGCCATTTCAGTGGTATAAAAAAACTTTCTGTTTATTAAGTTTTAAGTTTAAACGCACTATGATCTTAGTAGATGTAAATCGTCAGTTATCTTCATACGCTGCTGGACATGGTCCTCCCTCATTAATGAGGGGTTTGGTTCGTCTCTAATCACGCTGGCTTAATGTGGGTTGTTTAGGAGCCAGAGCCTCGTCTTTTGATTACCAGGTTCACCACGAGCAGGCGAGGTTAGTTTGAATCTCGTAAGGTGTTGTATGAAAACCCCTACTCTTACTTAATTCGTCCCTATCAGTTAAGTTTGTATAATTCTTCGTTTATGTATTTGTCTGTATAATCAAAAAAAAATTGTTTACTATATATCGTCAAAGAAATTTTGAATATGGTTAATTGTATATGAGTATATATGGCCAAGTATCGACAAATTTAAACGCGATACTGATGCTGTCAGACCATTTGTTTGTGATTACAATAAAACTCTTCAGAGGAAATAACTGTGTGATACACTCACCCCGTGTGTCTACGATATGTGATGTAACCTCGACCGAAGGAGGAGAGGAGGGGAGAGAAGGGGGAGAGAAGGGTAGATCATGAAATCACGTACAATACTGGTAACAAGGTAAAAGAAAGAACTGATACCGCCTTACCTGTTATATATAAAGAAAACCATCACATATTAGTATCAGTTATTATTATTATTTATATAACACATTATATAATACTGGTGCATATTATATAATATTTATATAATACATATTATATTATATAATAACTGGTGGTAAGTACCACCGCAGATCCTATTGCAGTATTTTTTTGTCGCGGGTGAAATCTAAAGATACTCTACTTCTGGTGGTGAGTTGGGGTTATGTGGGATTTATACCCATTGAAACCCTTCGGTGGTCATTCTTGATGCATTGCGGAAGGTCCAGGGATCTTCTACGGAACTCACCGGTGCCTCACTGCATTACTGTCCTATTGCAGCCTATAAATAGTAGAGTACAAACATCTTATATCACAGCGCTGTGTTATAGCCGAAAGTATCACTTACTATCATATATATGCTTTGCTCGTATCGTCGTGTCGTTGAATAAAAAATAATAATAGAAACACGAATAGTTCACTTGATAATGAGTGTTTTAACAACACCATTGTACCACTAACGAATACAATGTATATATAAGACAAGCCTTCCTTCCTGTGTTTATATATGATATTAACTTTCCATATGGTCAAATATGATAATTACCATATCAGAGTTAATTTGATTTTTGACTGTTAATAGTTTAAATAAACAGTTAATCAATTCAATTTCATTAAATACTACTGCCCGTTCAAACTGTAAAGTTTTATGATGGTGAACTATTAACTTTGCTTTGCTGCCGATGGTGATCGATTAATTCCTTGTTTGACAGTCGCTTCAAAGGGAAGCCGACCACCGTTCGACACCAGCGCACCAACGTCACGCAATTAATTAATGGTGGTACCACAAACCGGCGGCGCTCTAGGTATTAAATTGATACCTAATTCACTTACG
Organism: Pachliopta kotzebuea; assembly: GCA_018246255.1. Classification (NCBI taxonomy): domain Eukaryota; kingdom Metazoa; phylum Arthropoda; class Insecta; order Lepidoptera; family Papilionidae; genus Pachliopta; species Pachliopta kotzebuea. Next base: position 3,895 of record DWLS01005829.1, on the reverse strand, counting down.
CGTCTATAACAATAAGGCCCGTCCATTCGCCCCTACAGAGGGGTGTGTTTGGTACTGATCAGGCGCTGATTACAACCACCCAGCACCAGCAGACTCCCCCATTCAAATATCCAGTTAACAGGGTGGAAGGCATGCGAACATTTTTACTATCTAATTTGAATTCGCTTTGCGTATTCGATTATTTCGATTTTTTTACGTAACTTTAACTGTGATTATTTAATTTGAAAATGTTACTATTGAGAAGGTGTAATCATTCGTAATATATGAGAAATGAGATTTAGACAGAAGAGAGAGTTAAAGAAAGTATATATGAGACTCGATTGTATAATCATGAATACAAACTTAATACTATCAATTTTATGGTACAGCAGAAACTTCCAGAAGGTTCGATCTTCATATAGAAGGAAAATCCGAAAACAACACATTTAGAAGAAATCAAGAAGATAGGCTATAAGTTGAGAAGTAATAGATTAGCGTGGTATGTAATATGTAATGTTAGATATGATTGTGGAGGGATATGTGGGTCGAGGTAGACCTAAGAAATGATGGATGGATTGCGTGAAGGATGACATGAGTAAGAAAGGGGTAACCGATGAGATGACGGCCGATAGGCGAAACTGGAAGAGAAGAATATGTTGTGCCGACCCTACATAAAGTGGGACCAGGGCAGGAGAAAGAAGAAGAAGATAGGCTATAATTAAAAATCAATCATCAACCGATACTGAACATAAGCACCAAAGATCTTCACTCCGATTAGTTCTGTGCTGTATACATCCAGCTGATTATTGCGACCTTCACCAGATCATCAATCCAGCTATTGCAGGACTTTGGAACACTTTTTTCAATCGATGAGGCGACGAAACGAACATGGCGTTCACTTGATAGTAAGTGATACGTTTGGCAAAAACATACCGCTTGAAATGGTATACATCACATTACATTCGCTTTGAGTCTCGTTACTCCAGTAATTTCACTAGCATACACCACCTATCAAACTACAACACAGTAATGTTTGAGTACTCTTTGACAGTAGAAATAGGAGCTGCGGTGCCTACCAGTATTTTTACTGGTACCTCTATAGTTCAGTTTGCAAAATCCGGATCCGCTAACTCTGAGACCGATGAAGCCTTCACTGCTATAATAGTGAAAGCGCAAAATTCTGAACTCAAAGAAATAATACGTTTACTGTTACGCAATATTTGTAGAGACGTATCAAGTTTGTATGATAATGGTATTGCAGTTAAAGCCTAGCTATAGCTGCTCTCTCACTGGATTCGAACACGGCACCCTCTAATTGCGACAATATATTGCCCCTGAATTGTGTGAAATCAACCAACGCGCCGTCTGGCCGGCTGGGGAGGGTGAAGGTGGGATGGGGAGAGTGCAGGAAGACCACCCTTTCATACCTGTCCCCGTCAAACATTGTGACTTTATCGAACTAAACATTTTTAACTTAACGTTCAACTTGTAATAACCTAGTGGAATAAACACCAGCTTTCCCGAAGTTACCGGGTTTTAATCCTGCCTGCACCAATGAATTGTTGAATTCATATGCAGTTAGTATCTTCTTCTCAGGGTAACATCTTCTTCTGAAGTTCGGCGATCATTACGGCAATTTGGTTCTCAGCCATAATGATCTTCCTGGGGAAAAGTATGTGGAGGTTTCCCGTTGCCTTTAACACGCTGTGCTATTGCCGTACCGATGCACACCATCTCCGCCAATAGCTTCTTTTCCAAAACAGTACCCGACTAGGCTTCCTGGTTTTGGAAATACTGCTACGCAGCTGCTCGTAGCAGAGGAGTGCTTATTTACCAGCGGCACAACTCGCCATGTCGCAAGGCTATCATCGGACATATGCAGCATTTTCTAGGTAACACTTTCCTAAGATGTTACCACCGCATCCTATATCTTTGCCGCTGTATGGTCGGGGACTGCAATAGCAGCTGGCTAGGATATCTCCTAGCCGTTCCATTATCCGCCACCCATGGACCCCGGTAGTACCCTACAGCTCAGCTCTACAGTATAACACCAACTAAAATCAACTCACCAATTAACCACACCAATTAAAGCAAAATATAGTTTCTCTGTAATAAGAGATTTATTGTTTACATATCGAGATACATAACTTAAATAAAACGCTAATGCTTGATTACTTACCTGTAATAAGAGAAACGACAATTAATGTAAATAATCGTAATATCGATACCTAATAATAAATTATTGGCTTTGAGTTGACGGTTGATTTCAACGATATTCATCTACCACAGGTTATAAATATAAATTAGTTACTGTGAACACAGAATATTAAAATTAAAAGAAAACTAAAGGAAATTATATTTTCCTTTACACATATATCTTCATGTGCTTTTTAATGGGTTTTTATTTATTTATTCTTAATGCACACACACGTATATATATATAAAACAAAACTATTGAATAAAAATAACAATCATATTGTCACAAAGGTGAGCTTAACCATAAAAAGAGTTCCGTTAAAGCATACCCGAATAGAAAGGATAATTTAGTTAATTGTGTAGTTGTACTGTGTACTAGTAATAGTAACTTATAAGGAAATATATAGCAAGTAAACAAAGTAGTAAATATAAAATATGCAACTTGAGATAATAATAATAGTCTTTAACTCTCTTCTTAAAGATAGGTAAGGAGGTACAGGCGCGGATATCATGAGGAAGAGCATTCCAGATTTTCGCTCCTTTTCCTTTTCTCTCTTTTAAAAGAAACACTGTACTGTTTAGAGGATTTCATTGGTATTTTAAGAAGTAAAGATGGGTTTTTGTAACCATACCTCAATAGTTCTTATACAGTACCATCACACTCTCTTAAAGTATATACTTAATGTATATCTAAGTAAATGATAGTTGAAAGAAAATTGATCGTTCCTGTGGTTTGTTACTTAGAATTTATAATTTGTGTCTAAAATTCAATTACATATAATAGTCATTAAAATTTAGCATTTAAAAAAATCGCAATTGCAATTCTCCCAACTCCTTATTTAGGATGAGAACAATAAAAGAGCATAGGTAGTTGTAGGCAAAAGTGTTATTATATAAATATAAACTGCTGTCTTTAAAACAATAGTGAATAGGCTGTTACTAAATGCACTTTGCCATCACATATTACATCACCACTTAATACCAGATAGTATCATGGTGAAACAATATCACTTTTAATTGAAAAAAAAACTCGTAGTTGTTGCTGTGAAATCTAATATGAAATCTACACTATTTTATATTGATGATGCTTAAGTTTTACGATGGTACTTTTAATGATAAGCTGTCATCATTATCATTTCAATCGATGGTAATCCAAGACACAGGTCTCAAGTAATCTATTCCACAAAATAAGATTTCGTGTTATTTGAATCCAGACTGTTAGCGACTCTAACTAATGTGCAATGAGATCATGGATTAGTAATGATTATTTTAAATAAAATGCTTACCTTGAGTGTAGTGCATAATACTAGAAGCGGTGAATCACCATCCGCAGTCCGTTCAGCTCACAAACCACACGATATCACTCACCTGCAAAAGAAAAAATTAAGTAAAAAAAAATTATCATGTTTATATCCACTCGATTTGATATGTACTTTAAATCACGTGATGTATTAGTTGTTATACTAACTGCATATAAATTGAAAAATTCATTGGTGCAGGCTGGATTTGAACGTGTTACCTCCGGAGTGGAAGGCAGGCGTTCAAACCTCTAGGCTATCTAGGCTATCACGACTCTATTCTGTATAGTCGTTTTTTAATAAGATTCACGTTGTGGTAAGTCTTTGTAGCCCGATACCGTTAACACATTGCCATCGGGCGATTTTTACTCAAACTTGTCTATAAATCGGGGTGGTTTTAATGAAATCAAACTATTTCGGTG
>DWLS01005828.1:0-12280 GCA_018246255.1 Pachliopta kotzebuea | reverse complement strand
TACTTCTCTATTATGCGACATTATTATTTCGCTTAGATTTTCTTTACTTATATTCTTGTCCATTCTCATCTCTATATTTTATACTAGCTTGCGGTGATTCACTGAGAATCACAGGCAGTATTTTATTTTTTGGTCTTAAAAAATATTGTTAATAATAATTTCTTTCTTATTTATGTATGAACCATAAACCGTGTATATATGTAGATACCTCTATTTTTTATTTTTTAAATCCAACTTTCTCACTTTACCTACCACAGCATCTCTCACTTCCTAAGTTGACTAGAAGAGAGTGCCCATAGGCTTTAAGTTCGCATATTGGACCATAATTTGAAGTGTCAATAAACTTTTTAATAAAAAAAATAAAAAGACTGACAAAGCTGAACCTTCCCAATAATTTTGAGCTTTAATTGCAAATCCAGGATATGCACGTTTTTTTTATTCAACTAGACAAGCGAAACGTTCACCTGAAAGTTAGTGAAACCCGATAATAACATATCGCTAATTACGATAGTATACATGGAACTCGTCGCCTTGAGACAATGTATTAAGCTATTGACCCAATAATTTCACAAGTTTACCATACCTTTGAAACCAGAACACAGTACTGTTGAAGGGTCGAAATAGAAGCTGAAAGACAGTCTGACACATCACTAAAACCTACAACCAGGTTTTTGCAGACAGAAAAACATATGCCTTCTGTGTCTATATTTGTAATTTCAAATTAGTTCCATACCTTGTTGTGGCCCATACCATAGTTAAGTTCTCTGTGTTCCGGCTATATTATATTATATACATACTGCTAAGAATTAGAGTCAACTTTGTTTCCAGAATCAATTGAATGAATAAGGAAAATTTTCGTAATGAAGTTAAAAATGATAGAAATTTTTTGTGATTACAACAACAAATTTTCGAAGATAGGTGGATGCAGTTACATGCAGTCAAGTAGACTCGCTTTATAGTCATTTATCATTGTCATCAGGCATCGTGTGTTTTTATACATTAATTAAATATTACTACTACTATTCGTAAGTTTTAATGTTACTAACACATTATGGACTAAACAGTTGTCTAAAATGATTTATTTTTTTAAACTGAATCTCAGTAATCAGTGTAAAGACTAATAAATAAAAAAAAATACCTGTTTTTTGTTTTTAGTAATAAATATTCAATTTAAATGTCAACTACTCTAAATTGATTTAAATAAAATATTATTGAGAAAAATAATTCTTACACATACGGACGGAATGACACATGACCTGACCCAAACTACACTTGTAATTTGACTTCTATGACCCTAGTGATGTGCAGCATTAGAAAATTAATAATATTGTATGTTGTACAAATCTTGTGAAAATATGAGTTTATTGAATTGAGGGATATGTCTTTGTAAAAGTATCAAATGCTTCATATAGTTATAAATGTTAGAGATTGTAGGACAGTCATACTTGAATATTAATTTTAGCGACTATATATAGGTTTAGAAAAGGCTAACATTAATAGAATAGTTACAAAGAGGTTTTAAATAATTGTCAAAACATAACAGAGACTCCTGATACATGCAGAGGAACCGGCCTGGAAAATATTTAAATTAGTTTAAGCGAGTGGATTGGTAAATAAAATGTGTTTAGTACACTAACAGAGATAAGTTGGTACAGGATTAGATAAACAATGAACCAGAATAAAAAATAAAAATTACCGAAATTTATTAGACTATTAGACTAATTATAATAGCACTAGTAGACAGAAAACAAGGATTGATATTTTCGTGATACAGCGTATTATTATAAAAACTTCTATTAAAATAAATAATTGCGTATTTCTGATAGCACCATATCATCTATATACGAATTATTCAATAATTAAAAGATAAAACAAACACAATTATGTAACTAGGTTGTTAGTGACATTAGAATGGACATATTATTACGGACATATATATGTTTATGCTCAAGGGGTTTAACTAATACACATTAAACCTAATGATAATTGACAAACAGACGTTAAATTGTAAAGAGATAGACAGGTGAAGAGTCTGATCTTGCCAAGTTGTGCAAATAAATAATCCAAAATCGTAAACAGTAAAGTTTATATAAGCTAATTATTTATATAATGTTTTAATATATAATATTATCTATATAATGTTTTAATAAATATTGTATGTACTTAACTTTGAAAGCCTTTAAATTATCACCATACTTTAAAACAGCTCTTCTCTATTATTTTTTGTCTAAAGTGAATAGGGTTTTGAGGGACGAACAAAAAAAGGGGTTTAACGTACGACGTCCACAAAAAAAAGTTTGGGTCCCCTTAAAACTGATTTAATATATTTTTATCCTATTTAATTTCTCGCCCTTTAGAGGACTTTCTAATGGACCATAAACATTCTCCCGTGATTCGAAACATCACTTGACAGTTAAGTTTGTTTTTTGAGAAGTAAATTAATAAGCTAGCACACATGAATAATGTTTTCATTCCATTTTTTTTTTTATAAAATGACCTGCCACCAGACCTTAATTTCAAATAGTGTTAAGTTGCAATGAGGCTATGGATGGTTAAGCATAGTCCCACGTAATGTTATCAAAGTTCTCATATGTTGATAGTTGGAACGCATAAAACTCTACAGCATGAGGACCTAGCAGTCGAAGGTACAACGCAAACTATTATCAACTGAGCCTCAAATACCTGCTAAAAGTTTTTAGAAGCAGATTCTTAAATATTCCGTCTAAAAAAAAACAGAACACATTTCTATAAGATATTTTTATCGTTTATCATTATGGAGTATTGGGTGAATAAATTAAATAGGACTTTTTTATTTAGGGTATTGATATTATTGGTTTAAAATCTCTCGTGTAATATACTAGTATTAATTGGTAATATTGATAACGTTATCCAAATTTTTAAGATATTTTAAACTAGCTTAAGATCTCGTCTATTTAGCATATTTTTGGAAACGCAATTTAAAATATATATAACAATAAAATTTAAATGTTTTAATATTTCCAATTATAAAAATATTTTCACGTTCATTCTTTTTTTTATGTTTAATAATATTACTAGTATAAATTTGTTACTATTTCCTGCATTGACAAAAAACTTCGTATATCTAAACGGCATATCTAAACCAGCGCTAGGTAGATTTCGTTTTTAAAAAAACTCACCACCAAGTAAAATCCTGTTTTTTTGTAATGCGATCACGTAGCTGTATATTTACAAGCGGATCTCTTTGATTATATTCCTACGTGTGTTGGCTGGGTCGGCGGCTGCACTGTGGCATTGCCTGCAAAGCACTTTGGCAACTACCTTACTAGGAAGCCCCGGTGCCTTAACTTATGGGTGAAATGGTGCAATTTGCATGGCAGTATAACGTATATGATAATTTTATCCTACGTGGGGTTGCCTCGTAAGTATTTAATAGTTTTAGCTTATGTGGTAACATTTCAATAGATTAAAATATTATTTACAGGTAATACATTAGTCTTTTTACACACACATCGTCTTTTTACACGGTAGATACATTATCAAAAAACTCACCATCATTATCATCAGCCGATAAATTCCCACTGCTGAGTTGACTCCCCCAAAATTCATGTAAAATAAGTATAAACAATATTAAAAACAAGCTTGTTAGTGTTTCCATGAGAATTTGTTTCGTATTTACAAATTTAAATTCATCAAACTTGATGAAATAAACTTAACCCCCGTGAAAACAGTTTTTGGTTCTTACATTAAGTACAAATATTTACTGGCAGGTTTTAAACAGGTATACTTTACATGTAAAGCATGTAGGTAATTATGCAAATAACATTTTATAGCAAACACATTTATATACTATTTTAGTAACTTGGTTCATAAATGATGTGGGCTATTATTATAAATTTATGCGACTTCCGTGTATTTATCATAAAGGAAAAATTTTAAATGTATGTTACTAGAATCATATAGGCAGTAAAGCAGCGATTTTATCAATTCCTGCTTTTGTTATACGACTTTTTAGTTTACAAATATATTTGTCGTCTACTGGTCCGTACATTACGAAATATTCCTTTGTTTTATTTCGGAGAAGCGTCACAGGTCGAACGTGGCATGTAAAACTGCCGCTCACAACTTATTGTTACAAAGAACCTCTTGAAAATAAATGTGCTCTTCTCATTGTTTACATTTCTTTGAGTAATAACTAAATTCTGGTCGTGTTATTGTTTTAGCTTTAGTTTAGTATTTATTTTGGAAGGAGTGTGTACTGTCTGGTAATCTCGCGCTAGTAAAAATAGGACTTAGAAGAAGACTCCTGCCTATCATAGGAGGTGACTAAAAAAGTTCTAGGGTTCGCGGGATTTGAGGGCTCTGATTACTTGCTATGCGAGACAATAGTGGACGATAAATTAGTACTGATTTACTGATGGTAAGTCTCTTTTGCTGGACACCGCGTGAATGGGTACCTCCGCAGCTCTTATTTCTACCGCCTAATAGTAATGTGGAAATATTACTATGTATCTGAATAAAGGGTGCTGTATGCTAGTAAAATTATTGTGGCAAAGAGACTTAACAACTTCGAGCTCAAGGACGAGCGCAAAGTGGTGCTGTGTATACTATCTTTACCCACGCCACGATGTTATTAGCGAACGTATCGCTTATCACTAGGTGAATGCTATCTATGCTTGTCCTGTAATCTATTCGAATAAAAAAAATCGAGATGGTCTCATGTTTCTCGAATCATAGTGAGAATGCTGAGGAACTTTAGAGTGGTGTAGTGTAAGGAGACACCGTTGCGTTCTATACAGATGTTCCTACAAGTAACCTCGTTGAACGCATTGAGAATGACCACCGACGGAAATTTAGTGGATTTTGTGACCCACATAACTTTGTGTTCTTCCCAGAAGTAGGTTGACCTTTAAAATAGGTGTAGTAAACAGTGAAGTGATAAAGAAAAACATAGCAAACCGAAATATTCGACGAACGTTATTTATTACATAATGTAAGAAACTAATTAAATTCATTAATTTTAGCTTTCCTATTAATATACAAAGTTGACCATTTAAATGGGGTTCACGTTAAAATCTTTTCTAAATAATCTACCTTTTGTTTTCATACCAGATGGACAATAAGATTATAGATGGTGAAATGTACTCACATAAAATACCGTGACCTTGGTGATACAAGCGTTTAGTCGCTGAGCCACGGTGGCAGTTCTAACGATCAGGTTCTAGCGATATCAATGAAGTGGCTTCCGTGTTATTTGTAAATACATATTAATAATCCATATGACATATGTCCGTCTCACGATGCAAATATCGCATCATGCATATAAATGGTGTATTACATGACGCATGATTTCCAGAACGTGCACAATGCACTTTCATAGTTCGCCAGACGAGCGGAGTTCACCGCAATGGTGATGTGCCTTAAATTATACCCAAACTAAAGATACCACATTTTTGTAATAAAAGTTAAAACTTCATAAAACAGTTTTAACGTTTCACAACCAGCGCCCATATTAATGTGATGTTAATTATGATGAACACTACACCAAATTAATATGTCTCCTTAATACACAAGAAGTTAGGTATTTTAAATCATTAACCTAACTAGTTACAGCATCATTTAAATCAAAAACAACAGTAATGTTTGATGGCAGGAATAGTAACTCTGATAATCCAGACAGTCACCGGTAACTGGATTTACCACCAATAAATGATACTATATAAAATTTTACTGATAAGTTTAAAGAAGGGTGTAAGAGGTCCATATAACAAACAACGGGACCCAAGCCAACTTCAGCTGTTTATGATGCATCCACAAACGATGCTCCGGCTCCCGACAAATCACATTGGGCCAGCGGGGTGGGCGATTGCCGTCCATTATTTGGGGAGCTCTGCACGATGCAGGGCAAGTCCTGCAGTGGGCGTTCATCAGCTAATGATGATGAAGAAGTTAAAAAATGATCATTCTACATATTGCTTGTATTTAAATCATATGTATTGTGTACAGTGACATGAACATATATAAAGAAATAATCTATTTCTACTATCATTATATATATGTTTGAAAAAAATTTAAATAAATTTCATTGCAGTTAAGAATTAAAGAAACACAAAGTAATTGTTGGGTAAATTTTTATATAAACGACAAATATATATTGTAGATATATACAAAAAGTTGTGTTAAAAATTTATCATACGTTTTTAAAATTCCTGTGTTTGCTTTGAAGTGTGTAAAAACACCCACTTGCACAACGCTAAATGTAAAGACAACCTACTTGCAGTTAGTCAAGAAAGGAAATTAGGGCCTTGTCTCTTTTTACGAGGGAAAGTCCAGAGTCCTAGTAGAGGGACCAATTAATAGGGTATTTGCGTTTTGTATGTTGTATAACGAAATATTTGTATTGATGTGGATATTTTTTCGTAAAAGTATGGTCTTCGTAACTCAGCCCCGTGCGATCGAAGTGCGTGGTAACATTATCGATATTATCGACAGCGGCGTATATATTAGCATAAGAAGCGCGTCTCTGTCGCCGACCACAAGTTATGAGGCAGGTCACGCACTTCCCTAAACGCGTCCCATCGCATTGTCTCTGGAATGGTCTCTTTTGTACTTTCTGTCTGCGTTTCAAATGGTTCGTTTTGCCGAAGCCGGTGTCCACGCCGTCTGTTCCTGTTCTTTTATGCTTTTGTGACCATTGGATGCTTTCGAAAAATAAGGATAACAAGTAAAAGACGTTACCTTTTCGATTTTTTGTTTTATCTTCCTACTGGTGGTAGGTTTCTGTTGCCGGAGACGGTCCAGGCCGCTTAACAGCAGTCTACCAAAATTAATGTGTTTAAAGGGGCTGTAATCCATTGAATTTACTGAGGTAATAAAAATGCGTTATGTCTTAATGCGACGAGCACTATATATATATCATCCTATCCAGTGCTACGTTGTTATAGGCAGTTTTATCACTTACCACCAGGTCATTTTAGCCCTTTCGTTACTTCGACGAACAATAACAAGTGTGCTTAATTAAATATGTAATATACTGTTTCGTATTACTAACAAAGAGACAAAGCTAATAAACCAATTAAGACAAGAATTTTTTTCGAATATATACCTTCTTTCATTTGAATTTTACAATATATATACAGTGTAACACCGTAACGTAAATACTTGTTAAAATTACTGATAGTGACGTTTAAATTTAATTTAATACTTTGTACATTATAAATGGATCATAAATTGTACATAGCAAGACGGCTTACCGCAATGATGAAACAAAGCAAACTAGGTTTGTCTTCCTCATCCGGATTTTTACGATTACAAAGACAGAGGTCACAAGGCTCTTCCTGAGGCGGACAATAAACGGCTGTGACTTAATTTAATTGTCTACTTGACATAAATGCGGACATGATACTTTATAATCATAATATGACGTATGTATAAACATACATACGTCATATTTATAGCAGATATATTTTATCGTCATTATTGTCGTCATTTAAAGATAATATGTATATTAATTTTATAATAGGACATAGAGATTCAGTAGCTAAACTTTTAAAAGTTGTAGAAGCGGTGAAGTTTCTTCTCGCTAGTTAAGTGCTTTTAACCGTAAAATGTTTTTATTGGACTAAAATGTTTGATGACTAAATGTTAATTAAACAAGTTAAATAGATCTATATTTGACATAAAAATTAATACTTATTTATTATTATCACTGTTCTTTAAATATGTACTTTTAATTATTGTTGAAACATTAATATTAAGTACCATAATCATTAATAACAATATTTACGAAAGCTCTTTTTTAAGTTATTTTGTTTAAACCTGTTTTTTAAAATTTTAAATCCAATATATATATGTTATATAATATATAATCACATTATTCTTCGCATCTTTTCGTCGTTTGTCAACAAAGGGTGCCATCAAACTCCCAGATATATTAAAATATTAAAAACAATTAAACGATGAAAAGAAACATGATAAAAATTTACATGTTTCAAGAATGACAAATTTTGTGCACATGTGACATCCGTCATCCCACACTTGGGCCAAGGTAGTGGATAGCAATGAAACTTCTTACTATATGAAGTCCGAATCCCGTGGTGCCCATTAAGGGAGCTGCTTTAAAAACAGTTAAAATATTGAAACAGGGTTAAGCTTTATAATAATTTAAAGTAGTTCTTTTGAAGTATATGTGTATGATTCCCTATTCTAATTCGACCAAGCGATTGTACTCATGATAATAATTGATACGCATGTAACAATTTACTGCTACTTAGGACGATATACACTATAACTTGATATACACTACAATTGTGATTGAATCCTTAACCGGAACAGAAATGTTCGCTAAGTGCTTCTAAGCGGCAGAAGAACTTCAGTGGTAATATTTCTTTACCAGTAATTTTTATAAGTTATATGCTGTTGTAAAGCGAAGTACATCGAACTAATCATTTACCATTCATTCGCGGTTTTTTCATATATCTATGAAATTAACATCTTTTATAATTTGCTTCTATGACATCATGTTCGTTAGTTTTTTTCGCACATAACTTTACATAATTAATGTTATTAAGTTTCTCGGGTACGGTTTCGTTTTAGTTTGTTTGCAAGTGTACTTATAATTCTATTGGGTACTGACTTAAAATAAATATAAGGTAAGTAAACCCGAGAAAATTTTGTATATATAAAAGCAAAAATAAATGATTTAATATAAAACTACGTTTAAAATTTTTCATATATGCGTAATGTAAAAAAAGCTGTTTATTCGCCATATTGTATTTCTTATTGATAGGGCAGTAGCAATGCGAACGGGCAGATAAGACGACCATTTGCCACATCCTTATTCCAAGGACACACGATTCGCCGCCGGCGAATCAGCATCGAAATGCTAATTCGTGCGCTACGGTGAATACCTTATGCGAACTAAAAAACTACCATATCATATATATATACGAATAAATTTATTTGGCTGCGAAGGCAATCGCCATGGAACCCGTAAATAGGACGTCCGAATAGAATTAGTCAATATTTGTTCAAGCAATGTCGTTCTTCGAAATATTCTCTCGGTACGACGCTAATAAAATTAATTAAGTATGATAACTGTTCAATGTTTAACACGTTGATGGTCTTACAAATTTGTTGAATGAAATTGAAAAGGAATCTGCCTGAGATATATAAGTGGTAGATAATGTTTATGGACTTTGTTCCTAAGAGATGTAACAATTGGCAGCAGAACCGGGAGGGGTATGCCAAAAATAAAATCCTTGACCTTCTTAATGCGAGTTTATCACACTCAAAAATAAAAGTAGCCATGAACTTCATGAAATATGTGCGCGAGTACGTTACTAGTACCTGAGTAATGTAACTTGTTGTCGCCAGTCGGCCTTCACTGGTTCACGAACAAGGTTTCTTTTGTATTCGGCGTATAAAGTCTTTAGTTTGTTCTAATGACGAGTTTCTTCGGTCTATTTACATGATAATGACCTAGATAGGGGTATAGACATGTTGTTACTCATGCTCATATTAAAATTAGACAGATCCGCCATTTTATGTGTTTTGTCTACCTGCAAATGGAAAGATTAAGATTTAATTGTTTTTATATATTTATGGGAAATTTAGCAAAGTCTAAATTATTTTATAGCTTATAAGGCAACATTTAAATTATCTTTGAGGCTATATCGGTTGAAGGCAAATTTATCATATCATCTGATACCTTCATTTCTGGTATTATTACATCGCTTGATATACATATATGTTTTCATTAAAATTTTATGAGGTAATAATTTAGTTTTTATGTGATAACTTTTCTCGTGTTTTTTTTTCAGCTTCTTTGTATGAGTTGTATTGAGTGAGCGCGGCGTGCGTGCCCGGAGATTTTATTCTTGGATGTGATAGGAAACAAGTACTCAATAAATCACTATTTGTTGTTCGTTATGAAAAATCAGTTTAAAGCTGATGTATTTCGTATGAAGGAGCCAATGCTCTAATTGTCAGTTTAAACTAAGTAATCAGTGTACGAATTCGTTTGTAAAGAGAAACAATGTGATTAAGTGATGCATTAAATGCTAGGTTAACTAGACTCATCTCGAAGTTAAATCTCCAGCTCGCGGAGTCCGGATCCGCGAGCGCAGGGTCCGATGAAACTTTCGCGGCCATAATAGTGGCCGAAAGCATTGACATCACCTGAAAAAAAAAAATCGAAGTTAAAACAAAATATTAATTATGTTTCCGTATTAAAGTACTACAGAAAACACGTAAAACCCAAATCTATTAATTGAATATGATGAAACGTGTTTGTTCTTTATACATTGCAATCAAGTATATCGTAATGGAATGTTATTATACATCGCAGAAAGTAATATTCATTTTTCAATTGTTCTTCACTGCTAAATGTTGGTCTCCCAAATCTTTTTCGATCATGACCAGTCCAATCCCACGTATATCCAACGATTTCTTGTGATCTTTACCAGGTCCTCCGTTCACCAGGCAGGCGATCTTCAAATGCTACGCTTATTGAAATTTAGTTTCTGTTTAAGAATCTTTCTTCTCCATCGGTTCTTCTATTTTCGAGTCATATGGTTGCCTATTGCTTCTTTAGCTGAATAATCCGCTGGGCCATGTCAGTGACTTTTATTTTTCTACTTATCACGAAGAGAATCACCGAGCATAGCTCTCTCCATAACTAGCTGAGCGACTTTGAGGTTTTTTACAAGACCCGTCATTAGAGAACATTCGTTAATGTAGAGGATTCTAAGTTATTTTATAAAGAAAAGATACAAGGATGAGATTAATTATAAACGATAGAACACCTATCTATATAATAAAATAAATATCGTCTTTTAGATCCAAGGAAGGAAGCCATCATTTTGCTTGGACATATTAGTATTGAGTAAACGCGTTGACTCATCTCCTACTCTTTTACACTTATAACGTTATCGTGAAATAGAAAAACGTCATTGATCCTTCAATTTAATGTAAGTTTTTGTTACCAGTTCAAACAATTTTTTTTTGTGACAATTGTTAAAAAAAGTTTTTTAGAAATACATTAAGGATTAGATTCTCGGGAAAAAAGTCACAAACAATAAAAGTACGAATTCTTATCAAATTTTCATAAGTATATTGTAACATATATCACATACATACTCAGTATATGTTAAGCAAAGACTTGTAGTAATACCGATAAGCAAGTTTTTGATTGATTACGATGGTATATTATAAATTGTCTACGGTATAGTATAGTATATTGTTGTGATCCTATTTCTTGATTATTATTAAGGGGCTCTTGATTATAAAAAATGCAGTAATTTTCTTTCATAATATGTATTGTTATAATTGAAAACTATAGCGATACGTTTGTTTACCAGAGGATAGAGTGATTCTTATATATGTAGGACGAAGGTGTTGTTTTGTTGCAATATTCTCTGTGGAGCGACAAAAAATACAGCGCCGTTTAAAATTTGCTTTAAAACTTAATTCATTGTTATAGCTCATTGAATTAGAACACGTGAAAGCCACAAAAAGCTATCTCTTGGGCCAGTCAGAGCAACTATGCGGGAGGAACGCGCGTTTCAACCCTCTACACTTCGCTGAGTTTATCAAAGAGCGCCGCCCAGCCGCGACAGGTTTCCAACCTGTCTTCAATTTAAATAATACCGACTGAGATTGAACACAACAAAAAAGAGATCCTCTGCTAGAAGATTATAATTTTTCTGATCAAAATTTTTCCTTTAATGAAAGTATATTTTATTCCCGAATGAATCTAAATAACAAGTTACTCATTACTAACATTTATATAAAGAAACGAAATCTAGACAGCGAATACAGTTTAGATATTTTTACACTTAAGACCTTGCACAATATTTGCTATTTGATTATACTTTTTAATTTTATAGAATACAATACTATACATGTATGTGGGTCATGCGAAGTTATCGTATAATAATGATCGCGAACCAAGAAATATGTTTTTATAATATGTCGTTATATTTACGTTTTTTTTTTAAAACATTAACTAAACATTAATGAAATAATTCCCTTTTATTATATATTTTAATTAATTGTTTCTTGTTCTTTTATGGTTGTGTAATTATACGACGGTTGGTTAATATATAAACATGAAGGAACGATGTTCAAATTCGTGTCTCTTTGTGTAACTCAAATTAACTTTTAATTCGTAAAGACAAAGTAAATAATAAAAAAAGGGATATAAAATAAACGACAACAAAAATTACGAAAACATAATACCGTATAAGCGGGTCCATGTATTCTAAAGTACAGATACCAATCGAAACATTTTGTATTTTGT
>DWLS01005827.1:0-12281 GCA_018246255.1 Pachliopta kotzebuea | reverse complement strand
TATTGATGTAGAAAAATTCTCGTTTTTTTTAAATAATTTCTGCATTTCTCTGATATTATTATTCAGGGATTATTACCCTATTATTTATATCATTTAATACTAATTCTATCTTATGTATGTAAGTAATATAAGAATCAAAGTTTAGTAGTCTTTGTTATTGAACTTAAATCTCTTGTATAATATTGCAAATATCAAATATATATTACTCTTCAAGATCTGATAGTTTTCGTCTTTTAAGTGCTTTTACAAATACAATGATCGTAATAATATTACCGGTAACGGATGATATTATTGATGGTACAATAGTACTTTAATAAAACAGATATTTGTACAAAAATATTATTTATTCAAGCGATATTAGCTATCGCTTCTCTTTACTTACAATCAAAGCTTTATGAGTACAGGTGTTGTTAATTTAGAGCACAAAATATATGCATATACATATATATGTATGTAATTACCTCGTATATCGCTTTCGTGGCGCATTAACACTGTTACCGTTAACTGTGAAGCAGTTTAAACTTAACTGGATATTGGCAACATTACTTGTGGGGTCGTACTTAGATATTGAATTAATTTGGCAGCTTGAAGTCTCGTCCGGGTGAAAATTTTATTGTCTATAATTACAGGTGTAATTTTTTAAAGTGTTAGTTAAATTAGATTAGCAGAGCTAGATATTTATTAATTAACGTCCTCTTATTTAGAAGAACATACTGTCATTATTTAATATATTCGAAAACTTGTTGTAACTTGTAAAGAGACAGCACAATAGTTTTGTGTATATATCTTAACTAGCACCAATTTGAGAGTTTTATTTTCATTCATCGATGCGTCAATGAGCAAGACGTTCACCTGATTGTAAGTGATTCGCTTGTTAAGTTGGACACAGCACAACAATGCGCTCGTCGTTTTGAGGCATGAGATGTTGCGTACTTGTCACTTATATTAACGTGAATATTAAAACGAGGAAGGTGGCGTGAAGCTTGCCACCAACACCCGGAGTGATGACCTTCAACAAGTAGAACGATATCGACAAGGCAGAAGAAGAAGAACAACTAGTGGTAGACTGAGATGAAACTATGACTGAGTCTGTCAAGGTATCACCGTAGTATTAAACGGAAAAAATTGCTATGTTCCAGTTTGAAAGGCGATGTAGCTAGTCAAATTATTGGGGTAACGAGATCTAAAATCATGTATTTTATACTACATTTTATTATATTTGACCTTATTAGTCTCAATTTATAAACAAATAGACTATAATCAATCTGGAGTTATAAAGTAAATATGAAAATCAATAATAAAAGATAGAAGATCTGCGCATACGCAGGGCTTTATTTTTAAACCGTTATTATTTCAAAACAAACGACGCGCCGATAACTAAGAGCGGACGCGATTGGACGGATTTGCGAGACAGGCGGTAGTGTAACTCAAAAATACAACGCATATCGGATGTAGAGTTAAAAATCTTCAAACAGTTAATATTTTACACTTTTATTATGCGAAATTAGATTTTTGGGGCGTAAGGGATCCCGCACAACTCACGGTACCCAAGCAACAAACGAGACTCTAATTCTCCTCCAACTCGCACTGAGCTGAGAAGACGACTCAAATGGCAAAGGCCAATGTCCAGGAGAGGACGTCTATCAGCAGATGATGATGAAATGTGTTGAGGAGTTTGAAAACATTGCTCATGTAATTTTGTACTTTTACGTTTTGTATGTAGAAGATTTGACTTAATTTTTTCTTTTGGTTAAAGTCTTCGTCTGTTTGTTGAAATTTATTTCTTTGTAGAGCATTGTCATGTCTAAATCTTTTAAAGTGTATATTGTGAGTTTATTTAAGATGTGCACCGACAATGTCGTAATTCTGACTTGTTATCGACTTTGTTGTGATTATTTACTGCCGTTAAAACAAACAGAGTTCTGACGCCGTTCTTTTAACGCCTAATGAGCACGCCTTCTGATGTTTTATGGCCTCTATGGAAACCAATTTACCGCTGTGCGGTAGGTAACGATTGTTCCCTTTGTTTTTTTTTTACAACTTTCGCATTATGGCCCCCGGGATGTAAATGTAACTCAAGCTTATTCAGGGATTTAAATTTTTGTTCCATTGAACCGACTTAGCAAGTATTAATATGACGTTTTCACAGTTTTTAATTCCTTCGTTTTTTCTTATACAAAAATTATCTCTTGATACATTCTCTTATCTCTTAAATATTAAGCATTGCTGTTAGGTTGCAGAGTTATATTATAAGAGTGGTAAACCAGGCGCGTTCGGATAAATCTAACCATTAACAAAACTCCACAGATATAAAAGTCTAAGTCAATTTTTTTATTCGATATAGGAACATAACTTCAGTTATTGAACGTCAAAAATCTGCCATTCCCAAAATAAAGGCCACGGACCTGAAAAGAATGGGTGGAACAAACTCAGCGGGACGTACACATTTTTTTTCCTATTACAAAATGCCTTACACGCAAAGCTACTTGATGTTGCAGAATCAGCGCGTTTTTTCCCTCATCGTCAAAACTGCAATATGGGTTACTAATTAATGTAAATTTATTTATTTTTAATTTGTGTAGTGACAAGTCTAAGACGGTTTGTTGTTATGTCCAAACCCTCGGTAATTAATAATTAATTTTAAAAAAAGATAGTTTGTGGGATTTTATTATAGATACGCACACCGAGCCCCATGAAAGTTCCAAATTCACCAACACAGAAACTTGTCTTGAGAAGATTTTCAGTCTCGTTACCCCAGTAATTTCACTAGTATTAATAACATACAAATGTGTTGCACATTACAGTTTGTCATCTGCGATAGTAGCTGCGGTGGTACCTACCTGGATAGTCTTCGATAATAGAGATCTGCCACCAGTAAATTGGAATGAACTTCCTTCACCACAAAGGTTAGTTTCGATTAAATAAACATTTTAACATGAAGTACGCAAATATTGTTTAATACAGCATAAAACTTTGAACAACAAAATAAACAACCGAAAGTTAAAACGCCAAATTATTACGAGGGAAACTAAACTATTTTCTTCTTCTGTTAGTTCTCTTCTCTTCTGTTTTGTTTTGTTTTATTTTATATACTCTTCTGCTGTTCTCATTTATCTTGTTCCCTCTGTTCTATTTTTTTTCTGTTCTAATCTCTTTTGCTGCCCCGTCCTGTCCCGCTCCGTTCTCGCGCCGTTCCCGTTTCGATCCCGCTCCGTCCTCGCTCCGTCCGCGTTTTCTATGGTTCTATTCTATTTTATTATTACCCAGTCCACACCGCTAACGTCACTTAACCCTGTAAACGTCGCGATTGTGTGTAACAAGCTCGCCGGAGAATGCCAATCTGTTCAATTTCCGCCGCTTTCCCACAATCAACACGGCTGCCGAAGAATTTCCGCTGCGACCCGTTACAGACGGCAGCTAATGAAAATTGACTAGTCGATTGTTTGAACGGCTTAAACGAAAATAATTGGATCCTTTTGGTGTATTATATCATATGATGCATATCGACGTTGCAAAGTTAAATAGCTGATGAAGTAAATGATAGAAGTGGCGTTTTTTGTGTCTAGTGTTGTATGATTACTACTTAGTAACGACCATATCCAGTAGTAAATTTCCCCAGGCTGTTGATGATAATGATGATGATATAAAATGGTAATAGTACTGGAGACTATTTAGGTAAGTACAACATCAGTTGCTATTTCTACCGCCAAACTGTACTGTGTAAACATTTCTGTTTTCTGGTTTGGTGGGTGCTTTATGCTAGTGATATTATTGTGGCTACGAGACTTAATATCTAGTATCTCAAGGCGACGAGCGAAATGTGGTGCTGTGTATACCATCTTAACTAGCACTGCTTTGTTATGGACAAGCGTATTACTTACCATCGGTTGAACGACTTGCTCGTCTCTACGTCTCTTTGAATTAAAATATACTGCGGTCTTCTTTCATCTTAGTTCTTATTACATAATAATTTATTTGTGATCCGTTTCCACTCTTCCTTTCCACTTTTATTTTATTAATTTCTTTTTATGTATTTAGATTTGTTTATTCCATTAATAGTTTCGTTTTAAATTTTTTCGTTTATTCGCTCATTCCTTCATTTTCTACTTCACTTATTCGCTCCTTCTCTTCTTTCCTCGTTCACTCCTTGACTGGTTAATTTATTATTTTTAATTATTTATATAAATTAATAATAAAACATTGTATTACGAAGAATATCAAAAATTTTAAACTTTCTATAAAATTTGTTATTTTCATTGATTATCTTAATTATACTACTGTTATATCACCATGGAGGATGTATATACAAAATAATGGCTACAAAAGGAACATACTTATTACCTGTGTAGTCTTATAAAATTATCTTAAAAGAATCTTTTCCTTTGACTAAAGTATACTTTAGTTTTTTACACCATTCATCGATTTATTGATCGCAAAGTGTCTCGCGACGACTTCGGTCATCGAACGTAAATGTAACTTATTTCTCAACCAGTTAACAAGTTTCCCCAACTTTATACGGTAAGTAAATAATGTAATATGTAAAACGGACCGCTTTAGAAAACTGACCGTATTATGCTTTAACTGCATAGTTAAACTGGGTTGCAAGCATAATCAATCGAATGGAAAAAGATATATTACAGGTTCGAAGAGAAAATTTCATTCCCTTTTAACTTTAACCGGTTAATTTGTTTTTCGCTAATAGCTGTTGTTTTTGTGGTGTTAACTTGTCAAACCAGGTAAATGTATTAATCACGTTGATTAATGATTTAAAATTTTGTTGCTCTTTACCTACGACATGTTTATTTATCAGTAGTAGATATTACTAGCGCGCAGTAAAATCTCTCGCCGACAAAAGTTCCATTACAAAAGTATTCTGTTCTAACGCATTTGTTCCTCCAGCCAATTTAAATCATATCCGCAGTAGAATTGCTCAAAATGGGCGTGCAGGGGGGATATTGGTGAAATTTGTTTTGAAACTTTTTGATTGATATCCTAATTGATTGACAGGCTGGTTGATTCACCGTATTACGTGTAAAAGTACCAATGATTCTGTTGGATGTAGGAAGTTGGAATAATCTGAAAACATGCTTCTTTTTTCTTTCTAGTCAACTTTAAAAGAAGATTAATGTCTTAGTTGCAATCTCTCTGTCTTGAGGTGTACGTGATAAAAAGCTGAATAAATAGATAATTTGTATAAATAGTATTGAAATAAATGAAAATTAGTTTTTTTATATATACACGTATAAATTTTGGTGATTCAATAACAGTACTAATTAGTAGTTTTAACAGCGTTGATTAAATAAAAACTAATTTCAGTTTAAGTTATTCATATTACATATAATTATAGACAATCTGTTATTTTGTTGAATCATACGAAGCCATGATTTGATACTTGCTTTTAGTCACGGACTAAAACTTTCTCACGCTATTTAAGTAAATAAATTCAGCTTTCCATTACTTAACACTGAGCTGCTGGCTTATTTTCTATCTATTTATCAATGGAACGACTATTGATGGTCAAACGTTTGCATTCATAAATATGGCGCTTGCAGGGAACAAACACAAAATGGACGCGGGTTAAATGACGGCAAAATACTTTAAAGGTTGTCTTAGAAATATATCAAAACGACCTATTTTTATATTATTTAGACTGGCGATTAAATATCTTAATATTTGAATACACTGTGAACAAATTAGTAATAACAAAATACACATATTTTCTTAATGTAAAAAATTGTGTTGATTATCTATATATCATAACAGAAAGATAGAACATCAGATAAATAGATAAATATTAAACTAAGATCTATAATAAATTAGACATAATGATCATGAGATAGTATTACAGTTAATGTGGTTACTGAAACGGTAATCACGTCATGCTCATAATTACAGTAATTCGATTATATAAAGCACAGCCCTCACTCTCAATGGTCGGCAATTAAAACGAGTTTAAAATCTCGTTCCGCTGACAAATTGCAATAAATAAGGATACTTAAATCTCCGTCGTACGAGATTTAGACAAGACACTCGCAGAATTATTATCAGTGTGTCTTAGAATTGTATTAAAAAAATCTTCATCAGCTAATACACATGTGATTAGTTTTAAGGAAAAGATAAGAGTAATGAAAGAATGAGTTGAAAATAAAAAATGGGAACCCTTACCCACAATACGAAAAAGAATAATAAAATACACATCCTGGCCCATGGGATTTTCCTAATAGGTGGGAGATTGGGCTATCTCCCACCACGCTGGCCCCACTCGAGTTGGGAAGTCAGAGCCTCGTTTATTGATTAGCAGGGTACACCACGAGCAAGTAAGATTGATTAGATCCCGTGAATTGTTGTGTGGGATCCCTTACACCCCTTTAATCAAACAGTGTGGATTGTGAACTAAAATTACATGTGTGCGTTTGTAACTCTAACTTAATGTCTATAGTCAAGTGATTTAGTGTCTATAGTCAAATAACTGGTAGTAGTGAGGTCCCGTCGCAGCTCCTATTTCTACCATTCATTCATTTCATCCTATAGACGTCCACTGCCGGACATACATATTCCTACCGCTGAATAGTAAATTGCAAATATTACTGTGTTCTGGTTTGAAGGGTGCTGTATGCTTGAAAAACTACTGATGACGAGACCTAACACTTTATATCAAAAGCCGATGGTTTTATGGGTAACCGTATCAACTTACTATAATGTGAACGTCCTGCTCGTCTCTTCTCCATCTTGCTCCGGTTTTACTAAACTTAATTTACTTACTTGCTTCTGTATTTTAACTTATTATTTTTTATACATTTCTGTTTTTTATCCCTGTAATATATAGATTCATCATCTTCATGAGGGGTCTTCGTCAAACTGAAGGGTAGATAGAGATATTTCGCTTTCGTTGAGAGGCCTATGTCCATCAGTGGACTGCTGCAGATTGTTGATGATGAGGGACTGTAAAGTCTGTATTATCTTTATTTTTATAGTGAAAGTGGGAAAACGAGCAAATAGTAAACTTATCTACTATCTTATAAACTACTACTGTTTGGTGGTAAAAATATTTTCCTTGATGTTTAACAATACAGCAGAATGCAAAGGAAACATCAGTAATAGTAATTCAATTAACAAATATATGGTCTATAGTTAAGTTAAGTTAAAATAAATTTATTCAGTTATTCTTAGTAGTAGGTATACTGGTATATTAGTGGTAGGTCTATGTTGTAGGGCATCGCCTGGTACCACCGCAGCTCCTATTGCAGGCGACAAACAGTAATGTGGTAGCATTACTGCGTTCCGCTTTTAAGAGAGTTGTGTG
This sequence comes from Pachliopta kotzebuea, assembly GCA_018246255.1. Lineage (NCBI taxonomy): Eukaryota > Metazoa > Arthropoda > Insecta > Lepidoptera > Papilionidae > Pachliopta > Pachliopta kotzebuea. The sequence continues at coordinate 4,978 of DWLS01005827.1, read as the reverse complement.
ATGGTTAAATTGGGGTAATTTAACACCAGTCTCAAAGTGATGAGCGCAAAGTGGTGCAGTGTATCACTTACTATCAAATAAAAGCCTTGCCCATCTCGTTTTCTCGTAGAGTAAAAAAAGGGTGGGTACGATGGTTTAGTTGTGAGTTAATGTGCCCATCAGCATGCTTTCGTTTCCCATGCGTCATCAATCCATGTCACACTGTCGAACAAGAAAGTAAAGCGGAACTGTATCAAACTGCAGATAAATCAAATTGACCCGAAAATGTACTTTGCTTTCGGCAAATTTCGGCCGTTATTGGACCTGTCCGGCACAAAAAGCGGCAATTTGGGTCGAGTTTTCGGCGAATTTTTTTTTTTATTCTCTCAAGTCCCGTAAGACTCGCGAGCGCCTTTTGTAATTGTTGGCTTCATTGTTTTCGAGACAGATAAAAGGGAACACGGTATACGTCGGGTTTAATTAAAAATTTTGTTCCGAGAAATTGATATCCGGATCAGATTTTTTTTTTGTTTCGCGATATTCGTATGCGAGATACGATCGATATAGTTACATAAAAATCTTTCCGGGGAACTAATTAACTTACATTTGCTTGATCTACTTGACGGGACTGTGCATTGTTTTCAGATTATTGGTACATACAGCTGTTATAAATACGTTTCAGGTTTTACATTTGCATGTTTTTAATGGTATACCTTAAAAGAAACCTATCTAAATAAGCCTATCATTTGAGATGATGATGACTGTAATCAATCAAAAGTGTGCAAAACTTTAGTATGGTTGTATAAGTAAAAGAAAAAGTGTTCTACATAACATTAAAAGCTTCTCGTATACATAATTATTGATATATCAGGTGATAACTTTTGACTTTTAAGTTAACGATTGCAACTTCCGATTCACAACAGGAAGTTGTGTGATAATTAATGGAAATTACATCTTTCATATTATTTCTGTCCGCAGTTAAACGAAACTGTCACTGGTTAATGAAAGTTGAAAATTGATAAGATATTAAATTATTTGGTTTTTATATCAGAAATTAAGTTAATATTGAGGTCTTTGATTTCTTTATGTTTTTAACTGATCTGATATTTTAATAGTAGTTAATTTTTACGTCTTTGTTATTATTAAAGTTATATAAAATACTTTACTTTTTATAAGAAAAAGTAAACAATTGGCTTTCCTACAAAGGACTTTTACAGTCGTGACTAGGACGACTGTTTAGTATTAAGGAAAATAATTAGAGAGATGTTCATTGTCCGGAGCACAGTCAACGTTGGTGGTGTAGGACGGTTCCTGATTGATCTAACATTACTAGCCTTGATCGTAATTAGGGCTAACGATCTATAGATCGGTTAAAATGTATCAAATTGTACTATAAATCAAAAGCTTTCATCTTCCATCGTTGGGGAGAACCTAAATATTATAACACTGGTTTCAATTCTAAAAGCTTCTGTCTAAATTAGTAAGATAAAACTAGCAGCTATAGTAGTAAAAAATTTCGTAATATTGTAATTCTTAAATCTTTTTTAAATATAACTTTCACACTCCACCAACCACAGCAATACCCACTTCCTAGGTCGACTGGTAGAGAATGCATATAGGCATTAAGTCCGCCTATTGGATCCTAATTTTAGGCATTTCAAAAAGTTTTCAAAATAAAAGTAATAAAATAAATATACCTAATAGTATAACTGTGCTCTGGTTGTCAAGAAATGAAAGCTAGATTATTCTTGATACCCATCTCGTATCCTACCTTCAATGATCTCTTTGGCATTTAACATTACGTTAAATTAAGATCAATAATGAAAACATTATATAATATATTAATTTGCTGAATAAATATACTAAATGAAAGTAGCCTGAGCTTATCTGAATGATTCTGAATTTCATTAAACTTTCAAATCGATGATCTCTTTTAAATGTCAAACTGTATGTGGTGCTGGTGAGTGTTAAAGTTATCATTTGTACCATCGATTAAGTGGTGGAAGGTTAGTTGTGTGCCATCCTTGTCAAATAACTAATCAAAAAGAAATAAGATACATATTTTTAGTAAGCTTTATGAAACTTTAAACTGTTTTCAAAGTTAGTGTATATTATACACATATATTTGACTAATAATCATCAGACACCGGGGGAAGAACCTTGAATGTACAGCCTAAATATTATTACTGATGGAGGTATTAATTATTAAAGTTTTCTATAAATAAAACAAAGTATATACGGTATGGATGAATTACTGGTAAATCTCTGTTGTCGGAGATCGTCTAGGTAGGTGCTACCGCTGCTCCTATTGCAGCCGAGAAACAGTACTGTACAAACATTACTGTATTCCAGTTTGAAGGGTACTGTAGCTAATACAATTACCCCGATAACGAGGCCTTCATTCTAAGTCTCCAAAGCGATTAACTCAATATGGTGCTGTGTTTATCACCTTAACTAGTTCTTAATTGTAATAGGCAGACGTAGCACTTACCATCAAATGAACTTCCTATACATTAAATTTCAAATTACGATTTCACGGATGTCAAATTATGATGATATTAAAAAAAAATTTGAACTTTTTTATATTACTACTGGCCCCTTCACTGCACAAAGTTCAACGTGCATTCATACAAATAAATTTAACAATGTTTTACAAAACCGAATATTATAGAGAAAGTAGTTTAAAAGTAGGTTAAAAAGAGTTTAAAACAAAAAAGTGTATATATATAATTATTTTGTTTCGATCGAATTCTGAGAATGGCATAGCAGCAGCAGCATGCGATTTGTTCTCCGTGTTTCACATCGTATAAGAATGCTGTTCCATGTCGCATACAGGTGTCAAAAACTTGAAATCAAGTGCTCCGGCTTTTCGAGTGCTACAAGAGAGCAACTTTTTAGGTCATCTGTATTCTTATGCGAAACGTGATCCTAATTTTCAAACGTATTACAATTGGAAACTAAACAAACTTTTCTTTATCACCTAATTGCAAAGACTAAAGATTTGATGAACGAAGTATGATAAATTTATCTAAAGTAATCTGGTGCTACTTATGATGAAGTACACTATACTTCTCAAGTTATTACTACAGTAATTTCAGTAGGCACTGATCTCTTTTAATTAGTGAAATGTGGTATTTCCTACTCTAGTAGTCTAGATTTTAATGAGTAAACAATGCAGTTAACTTTATAAATCGGTTGAAAGTGACCAACGCCCACCAATTAGTTTATTTATAGAAGATAATGGGACAGCGTTACGAATTATTTACTGTATTTACTAAGATCAAATTGTTTTCCGACGGCGCGACGGTGGCAGTGGCGGTCGCCTTGAGCGTGCGCCCGCGCACCACAATTACCAACCGTACCACCCGAATAAGCCCGAGGCGGAGTGACTTGATAGACGTTAATTGTTCAACAAGTATAATGTAAGTTCAGCAAGTATAAGCCGGGGAAGTATTGCAAAATGCTTATAATGTTAAAGCGGTTTTTTTTTTTTTTTTTTTTTAATTAATAAAAATAAAAAAATTTAAAGACAAAGGTGTATTACGATCGAGCCATCCTTACTGACCGAACCATACACTTCAATAGACCAGACATTACATTAATTGACAGATGTAATAAATTCGGATAGCTCGACATAGCTGTCCCAAATAAACATAATTTGCAGTCCAGTATAGTGGAAATACTATCCACACAGAATTGAAAGAGGAAATAACCCGTCTTCGGCACCTGCAGAAAGTAATAATAGTCCCCATTGTCATCTCCACAACAGGTGTCGTACCAAAACAACTACACGAGTCTTTTAAGAACCTTCTCCCACTTAAAAATTTATACAAACTGTTACAAACAGCTGCCATTTTTCCCGTCCAATTACGATGTGGGCGTCTTCAAGAAAAGAGTGAATAAGCATTTGCTTAATGCGCTTTACCATCATCGACCACATCTTCACTTAACACCAGGTGGGATCGTGGTCAAGCATTAACCTATACATAGGTAAAAAAAAAATAACTGTCGAATAGTAAGGAAGTTTTTACAGATACAGCAAAATAGGGACCCGCTTCTTCCAGAATCTACAACTGCTGTATCAACTACGTAATTGCATTCCTCTGACATCACCAACCTTTCTGTCAGCAACTCTGGATTTGCACTTGGCTTAGGCCCGTGCACATTCGTAAACCAGTTCACATGAAACCGAGCGATAAAAATTATTAAAAAAATAATAAAAAGATGATATACAAATTAATAGATGTAGGAAATGTAATTGTCAACCTGAAATTATCCAACAAACACATCACTGGTGCATGTCCTTCTCTAGCTCAGATAGACTGCATTCATAGACATAATCAAATTGGACGAATTATTAACCAAAAATTAACCATATCTTATAAGTTAATAAAAGAAGTTACGTTCCTACTATCAATACATACCAAAACCAATTCTGGAGAGCACAAACACAAAAAATACATTGATAGAGCTATTTTAACTCATAAAACTTTACATTATAAGAGACCAGATATAAGATTAACAAACAGATTTATTTGATAGACATAGCAGTCCATAACACTCATAATTTACAAAACTCAATTGCTAAAAAAATTACTAAATACACAGAATTAAAAAACGAAGTTACAAGAGTTTGGAAGATGAAGAAAGTATGTATTATACCGTTGGTGCTTTTCACAACTGGGGTAATACCAAAATAGTTGTCATTATATTTAAAAAAATTAAATTTACATTCAAATATATTTAACGATGCAAAAATCCGCAATCCTTAACACCTGCTGTATTGTCAGAAAATTTTTAAAGGAAAATACCACAAGCAATAATATTGCAATAGAAAATGGACACCACTTGGCTTTGGTGGTGTTTATTATGTACGAAATCCCATCAGGATTTTGAGGTAAATAATTTCAATAAAAATAATAATAAAAACTCTTTATTGTACATCTGGGTTAATATATACATACTTTTGAATAAAAATGTACAATGGGCGGTCTTATTG
>DWLS01005826.1:0-12281 GCA_018246255.1 Pachliopta kotzebuea | reverse complement strand
AAAAAATACAACGTATCATAGCGACCATCAAGCCACTAAGACGCCGAGAGCACCCATGTATCATGGAGCGTAGACCCTAAGACATGGTTCTGAGTATTTCGATAACACCCCAGCGTTACTTAATACTCTTTCCAAACCAAAGTATCTCCGTACAGCCTTTCATTATGTAATGGAAGCCAGTATGACTCCCTAATCAATATTTATATCAATTAGCAAGAATCATACTTTTATACTCAACATGTTGTTAGTTTGTGTTCCAATACGCATTCGCCCCACACGCGTGAGAGTGCGATTATGCCTCGCCGCGCGCCGTTCGCCCGCACGATTCTATCATTACTCGAACCCTCTCTACTTACGTCCCTAATTCGTTGCATGAACTCCCCCTTTCTGGATTTTAACTTTTTTCACATATGCTCATACTGTATCTATTATTTATTTTCAGTTAAAACTTGATTATAACCCCTTTTAATCGAAATAAATAATTAAGTAAGCTGTTGTAATGTCTTCGGTTATATAAAATTACTATAAAATAATAAATTTATCATTATGAATTATTATAATTCGTTACAGACTCATGAAACTTTGAGTGTAAAGCCAACTTTGCGCCTTTGTCCTACATTTGGAAGTAAATTAGTAGACTAGACATTTGATGACATATTATCGTTGATTCTCATTATATTTGTGACAGTCGATAACGTCAAACTAAATTATAATGATCGATATAATTTGTTGAATGTGAAATGAATTACTTGCACCCACCGCGATGGAAGACGGAGTTATAATTACGCCACGAGGTAACCCATCCCAAATGATATTTAAAGAACAAAGGAAATTACCATTCAACGGGATATTAATTTAGTTCAGGCGTAAGAATTAGTAACGTTAGCTACGTTACTATTACATGAATTGTTAAAGCATTCTTATGTTTTTACTGATATTTTCTGATTGTGACCCCATTCCCCAGGCAGCATCCGGTCATTGACGTACGTTAAACTGGTCGTGTCGACCCTCCTGCTGGCTTTTATCATTGTAAGTTATTAATACCATATATTTATTGATCGTTTATATCAATAGCTTATGAAATAAATGTTGTGTTCCAGCAAAGTCCCCTGGGAGACCCCTGCAAACATTTACCGTTTACCAGTTTGAATCGGCGCGTTCATCACATACGGAAAGTCGACTATGTTTGTGAAGTATACAATTTATCTTTAAAGTTAGTTTTGGGTTTTTAATTTTGTTTATATAATAAAATCCATCGCTACGAACAGAATGTGCACTCGTAGATAATTGATCTATATAAAGCACCATAGCTTTAGAAATAAAATGGAGAGTTTTAAGAGATCGCGAATTTAACTACATTTGTATGCTTTTATTTTTCTTAATCAGCCGATAGACGTCCACTGCTGGACATAGACTTCCCCAATAGTAGTAGGATGAAGGTCGTCTCCCACCACACTGGCCATATTCACGTCAGAAGGGAGCCAGAGCCTCGCTTGTTGATTAGCAGGGTGCACTGCGTGAAATTGGCTTGGATCCTGTGAGTTGTTGTGTGAGATCCATTGCCCACCCCTTTTCTTTTTAAACAAATGGTACAATAGCACGAAGAGGGTACGGAGACCACCGGATGCGGTAGACACTTGCAGCCAGGGGAGAGGATGTGAAGAAATAACGTTTCAACTTAAATCATTTTCAGCTTCGCGCAAATTTTGACCGAAATGTTTCGGGAACTGATGAAGCTGGCTTTTGAGCTTCTTTACCAAATCAAAATTAAGGTAATGTGGTCAAGAAGCCGTGATTAACACAAATATAGACTTTGAGAGGAAGCGGTCGATTTGAATATGTGGTAAAATTAAAAAATTTGAAACATCCTGGAAAATGATCAGTTCGCGTATTGTTCTATGCGAGTATGTATACATAAGGCCTATGTCCAGCAGAGGACTATTTGATGTATGAAAATAAAACTGAAATTCTCAAACAACTCTTGTTCTCTACGTGTAAGACTTTTTGTAATAAAAAAAAATTGTGTACACTCCGCTAAGTTTTTTAACGCCCATTCTCTTTAAGTCCGAGTCCTCTCTTTGCGAACGGCTGGTAAATTTTTGACGTTCAATAAATGAACTTTTGTTTCTATATGGAATAAAAAATTTAACTTTGAACATCTATCCGGCGATGGAGATGTTATGCATATGTATATATATATAAGCATTTAAGCGCCTTATACTATTTGGAACTGCGGTGCTGTTACTTGGGCGAGTCTATATCTAGCAATGTGCAAGTTCCTGCTGATGAAAAGTAATTACTGATCTATGATTTAAGATCGGAAGGTAGAAAACTAGTTTTTGGTTTATTCATGAACGGTGATTAATAGAGGATTTGTGTTGGTTTGCTAGTTTTATTAGGTTTAATGATATAAATATTTGTTTAGGTTTATAAACTATTGGCTTTGATCGACGGAGTGGATTTGTGTCACTACGCGTGCAGAAATAAGTCGGTTAGTTATCCAAAAGTAAACACTACGACGGTACAGATCTGCACTGATGAGCTCTGTAGGAGACCCCGGGGTCTTCCGTAATGCACTGAGGATGATCACCGAAGGAGTTTTAGTGGATATAAATCCCACATAACCCTAACTTCTACCCAGAAGCAAAAAAAGGACGTTACAGATCTATTGAAAGAGATGCTGTATCGATTACAATGCTTCTTTTTGGAAGGCGCTGAAACAATTTAAAGTAATCTGTATTGAAATGGTTGCGTTTTGAGGAAAAAGTTTTCTATCATTAATATAATATTTTCACACCACTGTTGGATGGTGAAACAACAGTGACACTTCGACTGAGGCTACAGAGATAAGGAAATAATTATCAGCCAATAGAGTGAACATAGGGTTCCACCAATAATGATGGGATTTGATCTGGGCGAGTTGGAGGGGAGCCAGAGCCTATGTTGATTAGCATTGGTGACATTCACTTGGGTGCCGTGATTTGTTGTGTGGGTCCCTTTACACCATTTCCTTCATTAATAAAACTAAATTGTCTATTTTTTGATACACGTCAAATATATAGCGAATAAATCCTTCATTAACGAGCTGGTAATCTTTACATGATTACTTATTATTTTTTCCCCAGGTTACTAAACAAGTTGTCGTGATGAAGAACAAGAGTTCCCAATAGATTTATTTGCATCGTCGCGCGTGTGGTCCTTCTCGTGAAACAATTAAAATGTCTCGTTAATAAAATTACTGTTGTCTGTGAACATTGATATGAAAATAATATACTCACGTTAATTTGTTTTTTTTTTCAACCAGATGATTCATCGTTTCAATAAGAGAGGAGTTTACTTGATGGTAAGTGATATACTTGCCCATAACGTGGCGCTAGCTAAGATGGTATACACAGCACGTCGTGAGACGTAAGGTGTTAAGTCTCGTTACCCCAGTAATTCCACTATCATACAGCACCACATAAACCGGAACGGTAGAAATAAGAGCTGCTGTGGTACCTACCTAGACAGTCTCAGGACACCTACCATCAGTGGTGTGAGACTCCTTCCCCCTTCTCAACTTTTCGAAATTCAGAATTTTATCAGAGCTTTTGCTTCGAAAGATTTCGTTAAATCTATAGATATATCAATATGGAATAGGTTATAAGAAACGTGTTTTTTTCAAATATCTCACATTCTGAATGAGTTATTGCAACAGCACCAATAGCGATACCGGCGATTTCTTTACAATAAAATTGCCGAAGAAATTGCATATGTAAATAGGTATGTGCGTCGCTTGCACTTTATATTGTTGACATTTTACAGTTCGTTGTGAAATTCTGTGATTTGATCTTGATTGTGTTGTTTTGGTCCCATTATACTGCAACATGGTGGAGATGGGCAGGAGTTCATTGGCATCAATGTGGGCTGTGCTATTCTACCTGGATATGGTACGTAGGCTAACAATGAGAGAACTGTTTCCAACCATATATACCTTGTTTCATACCTTCCCTCGATTTTTGATGAAAATAAAGCCAGGACCTGTTAATGGTCCATAAAATAAATTAATTCTCGTCTCTGTTTAAGAATATACACATGTATAATTATGAACAGGTTTCAGAAGCCAAGGAACTAACAAAGGATGAAGTGGACAGGGTAATAGAAGAAGACATAACTCTGAAGCTGAGCGACGATTTGTTGCAGAGCATTGAAAGGAAGTTCCAAGTGGACCTAGAGAGGTTATATTTTTTTTAAACTCTACAAATCGACGAGACGAGAAAGAGAATCACCTGATAGTAAGTGATAATGCCCATAACATGGCGCTGGTTAAGATAGTATACACAGCGCCACATTACATCACAAGGCGATTCATGTCACATATAAAAAAACTTCAACATTTATACGTAACCATAACATTATGTCAGATTTGAACCATAGGAGTTATAAATAGGTCAGTGGATATGGTGCTGGTGAAGATAAAGCTGCTGTTGCAAAACGGCACCACGCATATACAGGACGGGTTGGTGGAACTGCAGGGGATGTTGGAGACGATGAGGCAACACACGGGCGGTCAGGTACGTCACTAAGCTTATAGTATAAAATGTTGCAAATGTATAAATTGTTGTTGCGAGTTTTAGATCTACATTTAAGAAAAGGGATTAATTCAAATTTAATTTGAACTTAAATGCGAGGAGTGATGCCCATGTTCAGCATCCCACGTCAAAGGCAGAAAAGGTATGATCGATTGTTCAGGTGGATGAATGTTTGAAAAGGAAACAAAACGAGACGTCGGCGATGGCGGAGAAGGCGCTGCATCAGATGGTGGTGTGCGGATACGCCTTGATCGGCCAGGACCCGTCGAGGGCGATCGCGCGCGTCGTCGATTTGAAAAACATGATCAAGCAAGGCGTCAAGCCGGTAAGTATTTGTTTTTATTGTTAAAAATAAAAATTCAGAACAAGTTCGACGTACAAATGATGCAATTAACATTTTTAGATTCACAGCAAGAAGAAAGAAATCGACCAACTACTGAAGCTGTGCGGTCACGAGCACGATTCGCTGAAAAACGTCATAAAATGTGTAATTTCAAAGGTAATCAGATAAAATCTTCAAATACTCACCTTTACTATACATTTTATCTAAAACTTTATTGAAAACACGTAAAATTAAGGTCCAATGGTCGATCTTAATGCCTATGGCCATTCAACCAATCAACAAGGTGCGAGATGATGTGGTAGGTGAAGTGATAGAAAAGAAATTATATACATATTCAATATTATATAAATACTGTATTATGAGTTATTACAACATTATAATTTGAGCAATACTTGTATGTACTGGTCATCGCATAGTTAGATGAATATTAAAAATCTTTAAAGAGTTGTCATCAGTCGACAAACGTCTACTGCTAAATATAGGTATCATCCAATAATGAGGGAATTGGGACATCTCCCACCACGCTAGCCCAATGCGGGTTGGTGAAGAGCCGGAGCCTCATTTGTTGATTAGCAGACTGCATCTTGAGCAGGTGAGGTGGTGAAGGGTCTCATGATTTGTTGTGTGGGGGATTCCTTTACACCTCCATTAAAAAGTGTTTTATGTAAAAAAAAATCTGTTCTTTTGTCCTTATTTTGTATGTGTTACATCATTTGATTGGAACCTTTTTTAAATTATACTTTACAGTCGCCAATCATAAAATCCTCAATGATGGAAATAACTGGAAAACTTATAGAGGGTGTAGTAGAACTGACCAAACTAATGGCTCACGGCGCCATGCACGAAGCCTGCCTCATAGAGGTTGTGAAAACGCTCGAAGACGAGGCATTTGACATCATATCAAGCCTGAGAGACTGCGCGTACGGCAACTACAGCTATTTCGACGATGTAAGCAATTACTTAGCCGAGAATAACGCAACGGTGCTCGACATTGACAAGAGAGCTAAAGTAACGGTTGAAAGCGGAAAGCAGAATGTGAGCGACACAAACGAGATGAAGGAGCTGCTGCGCAGGATGGTGCTGGAAAACAAAAAGAAAGAGATCGACGATAAGCTTAAGCTAAAAATTCTTAAAATGCAGAACGATAAGTTCGACGGCGCCAATGACATCGTGGCAAGAGATTAATCAAAATTTTAAAATAACGTTTGTATGATAAAACCTTGGTTCGTGTCCAGCTTTCATTTCATATGTAAGACATATAATCAATAAAAATGCTCAAACGTTAATTATTATAATGTATGTTTGTTTAACTTGGAACCTGGTCTCTACTTCTGCAGCAAAAACAGAATGAGAGTATTACGAGTATTTAATATTATAACTGGTGTGGAGATTGGCTAGGTAGGTACCACAACCTCAAATTTCTAATACCAAATAATGTGCAAATATTACTGTGTTCTGGTTAGAAGGATACTAGTGAAATTACTGGGGTAACGAGAAGTGACATCTTGTGTCTCAAGGTAACGAGGGCAAAGTGGTGCTAGTATACCTGTACTACCATCGGAAGTACCGTCATGTATTATGGGCAAATGTACCACTTACTCGTTTCGTCGGCTTGTTCCATAAAAAAAAATTATAACGTTTAGGATTTTAGTATCTGATAGATCAAATCGATGTGAAGTGTTTATGACCGTCGAATGACCTCCGACGGCATTTGGAGTGCGATCAGTTTGCATGTGGAAGTCGAACGTGATTTACGGCGCTGAGGTCACTCCCGATCGGATTCGCTGCGGACTATTTATGTTTCGCGTATTAAAAAGGGGTCGGGGCGAGGAAGCAGGCTGCGGATCCGGTGATGGGAACGCATACACTGCTGCTCTAGTCCCGGGAGAGCGGTATGCGTGCCGGGCTGACGGAGCAATGGTTGTCGAAGGCGAGGAATTTGGCAACGTGTCTGGGCCGTTGAACGTAAATTTGCATTTGACGGGCGGCATGCGCGCGCGCCGCCGCTCTACCGCTCATTCGCTAATCCTACGCGATTATTATTTTAATGAACTGTACAGAACTGCACATTGTTTGTCTCCTATCGCGCGTTTCAAATAGATGAGATAGGTTAAACGCGAGACCTAGAGCACGAGTTATTTCTAACAGTAGCCCTGGAGACGACCATTATTCTGCAATTATAAACTACTCATCGATATTTTGAAATAAACATTATTATTAAATGATCAAGATCTATACTAAATAAGGCTAGTAATCTAATATCATCATTAGCGATATCCATCCACTGCTCGACACAGACCTTCCTTAATAGTGGGAAGATTTGGGTTGACCTTATTCGGGTTGATGGTAAGCTGAAGACTAGTTTGTTAATTAGCAGGGTTCACTACGAGCAGGTGAGGTGAGCTTGGTTCTCGTAGGATGTTGAATGGGACCCTTAGACCTTTTGTTATATATTATTAGATTTGCGAGTGTAAGGGCTTTAACAATATCTCACAGGACTCAAATCAATTTAATCTGCACTGCAATCAACAAACGCGGCTCTGGCTCAACATCAACCCGCATTGGGCTAGTGTGGTGGGAGACAGTTCAAATCCCCTCATTCTTGGGGAAGGCTTATCTCCAGCTCTGGACGCCAGTCGGCTGATGAAGTATATCATATTATTCATGACATTTGGTCATATCTAGAAAAATATTATGTCTAGTCGTTTTACTGGCTGTCTGCTGCGAACGCGCACACAGCTGAGTGTTCATGATGGAGTGCGTCGTAAAATTACTTTTATGTGTTAAATGATTTACACAACTCCTGTGCTCTATTTTCATTGTTGCTACACTGACGCACAATTTGTGAAATTTTTATCATTGTTAAAAGGATTTTCTACTCTTCGATGATCAGTGAAAACTTCTCCGTGAATATAGTACAAGTTTGTTTTATGTTGTTATGAGAACTTACAAACAGGACGATTAAATGATGATTAATGTTTCGTCAATATATAATAAATAATACTAGGTTTAGATTTTTTGGGTATGCTAGATAAATGTTTTAGGTAACAAGCGCAATGCGGTGCTGTATATACCAATTTAACCATGTTGTAGGCAAACGTATCACTTAATATCATGTGAACTCTTTACTCATCTCATTGTCTTGACAAATAAAAAATAGTGAGATTAATAGAAGACTCCAAAATTTACACTGAACAGTTTTCTATTATCCTTCTTTAGTTAACAGATACATAAGTTATATGAAAATAACCTTTTGAGCTCGTATATATTATTTATACATAGTTTATTATATATGGGGTGTAAGACATCCCACACAACTATCGAGATCCAAGCTAACCTCACCTGCTTGTGTAATCTGCTAATCAACAAAGCTTTAGTTACCCGATAAGCCGCATTGAGACAGCGTCGTGGGTGTTAGCCCAAATTCTTCTACTATTAAGGAGGCCTTTGTCCAACAGTGGACCTCCATCGGCTTTCACTTTAATGTGGGTTACAAAGTGCTCACACAATATATTCCACCTTGAAACGGACGAGTTATTTCCAGTCGGCTTTCAAACATTTTGGTTCTCAACGAAAATTTGATATACACACGTCTGGTTACTGTGAAGTGTTTCAGATCTTTGATATAGGCCGAGATAATTTTTTTAAAGCAGATTGAACGGGAAAAAAAAATATCATACAAGAAGAAGATAGAATATAAATAATAAATATAACTATCGGTCTTCTAAGTCGTATTCCCTCATGACTGAGGGTTGTGGTCATCCACGTGAACCAAATGACTTCCTCGTCAGTTATAATGTAGTGGTGTTGGCATTGCGTTCACCATTCCACATAGCAGTCCGATGAATGGTCATCACATAGATATGTTGGTTTCCTCACGATGTTCTCCTTCACCGTTACAACACGTGGTATTGGTGTTATACTAACTGCATATAAATTGAACAATTTATTGGTGTAGGTTGGATTCGAATCTGGTACCTTCAGAGTGGAAGGCCGGCGTTCAAATCACTAGGCTATCACCACTCGGTCTAATAAAGTCCAGTGTTAATAGGAACAGGTTGTGAAGACTTTTGAGCAAAAGCTGATTGTGATTTTATTCTCATCTTCAGCGCTAAGAAGCGCGATTGCTGCTATTTACAAATCCTTAATAAAATATTTACGATGATATTTAGGTTCACTTTATACTGAGTGTTTACGTCAGTAAGGGTGTAACTTCTTGCGATGTTTACATTGCGCCTTCTCAGTATTAGGATTTATAAATATAATCTGTGTAATGTGTAGTGTAGCTGGATTAAATAAATCGCGTAAGGCGATCATGCTACAAGTATTGGAAGATTTTAAATTATTAAATATAGTTGACATAGTAAGCAAACATCCTACTGATATCTTCCTTTTCTTGGCGTGCGTCCGTGCAGAATGAGATGTCGCTATGCCAAGTTAATAGCTGTAATATGCTATAAAAGAACTATAAAATAATTAAAGCGGTCAGAAGTGGGTGAATGCGAAAAGCTGAGGATCGAATTTGTTGGAAGACATTGGGAAAGGTTTATATCCAGCAGTGGATTAGGAGAAGTAGATGATGATGATGATGATGATATATATAGCTATGGTAACAACGTTTTGATTTTATTAATTTTATATTAGAGTTTTATTATTTATTTATTTATTTTCCACTTTGTACACAAGCAAAAATAAACTGAAATAATGTTACAGGCGAGCTTAACTCACTTTAAGTTTTCTACCAGCTAACCTTAGTGAAAGCGTAAGCTTGTATGGGTAGTGCAATGTACAAGTTAGAAATATAAAAAAATATATAATATACATAATAAAGTATAAATTAAATATTTAAAAACTGTTTTAGTTGCGAATGCAACGGGCAACTACTAGTTAGTTAATATGTTCCTTATCGGATTTATTCCAAGTAGATGTAAGTAGTGTCGAGATGTTCGTTTTGTTTTTGTTAGTGAAAAAGAATGTCGAATACACAGTGAAGTGGAGGAAAGAAATAAGAAAAGCTTTCCCCACCACCATATAGGATAGTAAGTAAAGAGATAGATCTATTATACTTATTATCTCTACTTATTCCTATGTATTTCTATTTATCTATTTCTTGTTTTTAATAATTTATCAAAGATTTTCATTTTCCTTCTATTTATTTATAAATAAATATTCTTTGTTAATATATTATGTAATAATATTTCCGAACTCTTTATTTCTAATCATATTCCTTTCTATTGTATTATATACAACTGTCTGCTTTGTATTTTAAATTAATTTACTTTCTTCACAGGACTGTTGGGATAAAACTCTTTTAGGGTTAAGCTCAACTTTTGTACTTTCATCAATGTATTTATGTGTATTTTTGTTATTTGTGTGTACAATAAATAAATAAAAAAAAAGAAGAGAATGTGACCAAATAAGCGAACAGTAACTGACGCCTATAGACATTCGCAATACTCTCAGATTCATGAATGTGCTGCAGGCTGACCTTGAAGGAAGGACCTGGAAGTGGTCCGCTCTTTTCATGTAGGTCTACATGTATGAGTTCAGAAATACCTATAATAATTAATAAAAATTTAGTTGTTCTTGGGGTATAATAAATCCCACATAACTCAAAGGACCAAAGCCAACTTCACCTGCTCGTGTTGCACTCTAACTATCAAACTAGTCTCTGGCTCCTACCAACTCATTTCAGTCCAATGGGAGTTCTATGTCCAGCAGTGGACGTCCGTCAGCTGATCAAGATGTATATAAGATGGAAATTATCAGTCATTAATTCGGTAATATCGATTCTCCTAATCTTAATTTAAGTTAATTAGCTTTGTAGCAACAAAATTGTTTATATAGAATTGTTGTCTCATAGTGATGGTAAACAACCTTTCACCATTCATAGATTATATAAATAGTTTAATATACCATAATACACTTATGAAAATATAATTTCTTTTAATCTTAATATATTAAATTACTTCACAAATTGGACCGACGATCTGGTGAAGGTCGCGGGAGTTCTGGATTTGTAAACACACTGATGGAAGTGAAGGCTTATGTCCAGCAGTGGGCGTTTATCTACTGATGATGATTGCGTTTACATATATGTGTAATGATTTTAAAAATTATTAAACCAACATGTAAAATAATATGAGTTTTTATATATTTATTTGACAGTATCAATAATAAAAGATGTGCACTTGACTATAGTCGTTCCGTAAACTTGTAATCGATATATGAAATATTTATACAATATTTTCTAAGAATTGTTATTGTAGAATCTCTCTTATTTTAATACTACATGTATCGTTAATTTAGTCAATTCAAGAAACGTATAATAATAAATGTATTTGAACTGTGTATGTAACTATTATGATTCCACTGATATTCTTGTCAAATCTAATCGATATGTTAAAGATTTACATGTGTAATATGATTGTAAATGTTAATAATAATTTTAAAAGACTTAATGTGAAACTTAACTCGATAGTGTTGTAAGTTGATTTATTAAAAAGGAATTTAGTTCCGTATGAAACGTGGCCGAGTATAGTTAGTATGTATACAAGAGGTGAGCAAGTGACGGAGGACACATTACTATTATTGTACGAATCTAAGTGAAAGTGCTGTAACTGTGAACGTATATATATTGTCTAACAGAAGTTGAGTGGTTTAATTATTTTACATATCTAATATCTCTTTTTCGTCAATGAGCGATATGATTTTATCATGATGAATGTTAGGTAAAGACTTCAGCTTTTCATCAGCTGGCACATTTCAAGAGCCAGAGCCTCTGTTGATCAGCAGTGCAACATGAGCAGGTGAGGATAGCTCGTAACCCGTATAATTTAGTTTAATAAAACATATAACATACATATATTTAATATATAAAACCGTTCAGTTTACTAAATCGTACAGTAATGAACTATTACTCAGTGATTAATAATTTTGCTTACTTTGCACATCCTGTTCAATAGTACCGGATGTGAGCATAATACGTGACTACGTATTAATATTAGTTTCTCTAAACAAGCACTATACAGTCCCACTGTTGGGCATTATATCCTGTTTAAATATATCAATAATGTAGTAGTTTTTACTTGCTATTTTTAGAGGTATGACTACTATAATGAATTGACGATATGGAGAAGTTCACGAGATACAGTTGAATGGACTGAGTGGAGATCTTTGAAGTTTTGAGCTGATGATGATGACTAATAGATTAGCGTGGTATGGACATATTATGCGAAGGGATGAATGTCATATAACAAGAAGAATGTAAAATATGATTGTGGAGGGATTTGTGGGTCGAGGTAGACCTAAGAAAAGATGGATGGATTGCGTGAAGGATGACATGAGTAAGAAAGGGGTAACCGATG
>DWLS01005825.1:0-12283 GCA_018246255.1 Pachliopta kotzebuea | reverse complement strand
CCCTTCCCCTTCCCCCCCCAAAAAAGCGGCCCAAAACACCCCCCCACCCCCAAAAAAAAAAAAAAAAAAAAAAAAAAGGAGTGAAAAGAACCTTAACCTAAAAATTAATTACTAATTGAATCACCTTAATTTTGCCAAACAGTAAATAGTGATATCTATATGGAAGTCGGACACGGCGATGCCTTCACCTGAAAACTCCTTAATATATATTCAGAGCGTGTGCGTCACCAGACGCAACGGCAGCAGTCTTGGAATAAATTTGAAAGTGAATCGTTTAAGTCATGAATCGCAAACATACGATTCCGAAACCTTGCGGCGCACAGGTCTGGTATGTAGCAACACCGTCCGTTTTCCTTATGTAAGTAAAGAACTAGGTAAAATAGCAGAGCGATACTTAACACTGTTAATTTGAACTAAATCAGAGAATCATTGTTCACAGCTATTTCTTAACCTCTCTAGTCTTTCGCTGTTATATAACTCGACAACTTTATAATCAATGTTGCCAACATAGGACTTTTTGTATACGTCGAATAATTATTCAATTATATATGAATACAAAACTAAAATATATCATAATAATACTAATGTTGATGTACAGTTATAGCAAACTTGTTCAAGAGGATTCAAAATGTACAAACGTTTCACAACAATACTCATAGATATTTATCATTCCGCTATACTTAAATTTATTCTAACATCATCGATGGATGCGTATATATCTTTATTCGAAGAATTATCAAGATACTATAAATCAAACTTAAAGTAACATTTATTATAAGAAGTTCAAGACACGATTTCGTTCTATTCTTAAACCTATTGTATTTAGGTGCAGACTGACGCTGGCAAGTATTTCCATTACTTCGCTGTTATTATCACGATTGAGGAACTAAACCTTTGTTGGCGAACACTGGATGTTTACAATATAAGGACGATGCTTGCATCATATTTCCATATCATGTTTTTATCAATAGAATAATTGTACTATACTTCGCAAAGAGGTTTCAAGTTGCTGCCAGTATCGCCACGAACGCAGGTGTAAAAGTGTTCCCTTGGTCCTGTCGAAAGAGCCGAAGACGGAATATGGATTTTAAACTTTAAACATACTTTTTCCCCTGTGAAGGATGGTAAGTAATAAAGAAGTCTAAACGAAGCAAAAGTATAAACTTTACCAATTTAAATAAAGATATTACAAACCTAAATTAAATTTAAGTTCATTCTTTATCTACGATGACAGGCTTATATCCCAAAAGTGTATTGACCTGATACTAAATATGAAATAAATTTATTACGATCAATATCCTACAAATCAGTCGGAGTTGAAAGTTTCGACTTGGGAGTTCAAGTTTATAGGATATTAAGCCTTATTCGTTACAGTATAGTTACTAATGCTTGGGTTTAAGTCAGTGGCGTTCTGATTGCAAAACAAAAAGTACAAGATGCGTTCTCTTACTAAACATCAAGTCTGCATAATAAAGCGTCAAAGTATACAATAGTTTATGAGAGGATGCGAGTAACTCCAGCGTAGGTAATAAGCGAAAAGAGATATGCGAATAATGCGTAGAGTATATATAATATTAGCAGAAGAAAATAAAATAAAAAAAACTCCAGGAAGTAGACAAACATTTTGGTTGAACAAGTGATCTACCTAATACCATCGTATTAAGGTTTTCAAAGTTCATTTTATATATTATTTCAGAAGAGATTCATCGAATGTTCAATTCGGTCCGATGTTCAATTTACGTAAGAATACAGTATCCTTTAAGGAATATGCAAAGAAAAATTTAAACTCATAATCAATATCTTTGATATTTAGTAATCTAGCATCTAGATTCACTTAATATCAAGTATTATTATTCTTAGTTTACATTTAAATATTTTAGTTAATAATCCATCTCTTTTGTTTAATATATTCTGTAGCTTTTCTTTAGTTTGGAATAATTAAAATTAGGCTGATTTTATAAGAAATATATTCCCCGTTGTCTTCATGTTTTAAATAATTAGTACAAATAAGATTTAGTATAAAAGTTTTTTACAGCTATAGCTTGTAATTTAAACCACACGCCATTACCGTGATACGTGACAGTGAAACAAATGATGATAGCAACATACAGTTACGAGCTCTTTAAGAAATGGTAAAAGGGCCGAATGGGCATATTAAGTACATTCTGATGTCGCCGGGAGTGGTTTATATTGTTTAATAAGACCAGCAATGCCATCGAGACGCACTAACTTAGCAAAAATGTAATGCTCTCATAATATATTCATTTGCGGTCGTAAAGAAATCCGAAAGTTACAGTATTTTATATATTAACTCTTAGACAAGTCAAGGAGCCACGCCAATCTAAAGAAAGTTTTATAGAAGCTGTATCTTTGACTTATATTTTGTATCCGAAAACATTATTTAACCAATTCTTTCTAATAATAATTCTAATCTATGTTCTCTAATAAATTTTTGTCAGATAATATGAAAAACAACATGATTTTAGAAATATACCACCATTAAAAACTTTTAATTGTATCGTAAAAGATGTCTAAAAACATCAATAGGTTAAAATTAACTTATACATTATCATACCTATGAAGAGATTTCATATATATTAATATCGCAAACAATCACTGCTTTCTTTATTGTTATCATAAAATTTATTGATCATACTTAAACCATATTTTAAACTAGAAGGAGTTTTCAAATTACGCTATTAAAAAGTGTTTGTATTCTTTTATTACCTCGCAAGTTGTTTTGAAATGCGAGTACAGTTTATAGGTCCTATTATATGACCCAGTGAAATAATAATGACTTTGTTTCCATCATAACGATATCTCTATGTAAAATGTTCTCGATGTCTTTCAGTATTCGAACTGACTCGTTATTATTTATTATTTCCGCAGTTACATCGTGTAAGGTTATTTTTAAATTAAATACAGTGAAGATGAATAGAAATGAAGAAACTACAATCGTTGCAAACAACAAAATTATTTCTGGTGGAGGCCTCTGTGGTCGGAGACCACCTCGGTATGTACCACTGCAGCTTCTATTGTAGTCTATAAACAGTAATATGCAAACATTACTGAGATCCAGTTTAAAGGGCGTTGTAAACTAGTGAAATTACTGGAGTAACGAGACTTACACTTTGTCTCAATGAGACGAGCGCAATGATGTTCTGTGTACACCATTTTAACCAGCGCCGCATTGTTATGGACAAGCGTATTACAGAAAAATCAGAAAAAGTCCTTGTTCGTCTAATCGAATAAAAAATGGGTTTTTATAGATGAAAAGACCAGACCTTTACCTAAGAGGAGTTGTACACTATATTGTAAAGATATACTGATGAAGAATGCTAATAAGTCCGTTTTCTATATCAGTTTAGGTTATTCCAAAGACGATTAAAATAACAATTAGATAATCATCATCACGAAGTGAACCTTCGTATAAAACGTTCACACGGATCTCTTATTTATTAGATTTCCTATGATTCATCATGAATCTAGAAACGTTTCATTTAAAGTACAAACACATCGGATCGAGGGCCTTATGCGGGGTTAAATAAAGAAGCGTTTTTATATAACATCGATATACTTCTTTCTCGTAGAAGAAAACTTGGCAGCGTGTGTAACATAAACGAAATTAATTTAGATATAAATCTACCTACACAACATATTAAATACTGAGACAAATTAACAAATTTTCATTGCGGCCCATTTAATTGGAAACGTCCAAAATCATTATTAGTAACAGCTGTTCTGAGCAATGAAAGCTTATAAAAACTTTAGTACTGAAAGAAAATAAAACCAACCCACGTACCGATAAAAGCATTCTACTCAAAATTAACATTCTGCTCTACGATGCTATTTGTTACATATTCTAAATTCGTTATTCTGGAAACTGATTAAAATCTAATTTTAGGAAAATAGTCAGACTTGAAATATATAATCCCAACAACTATACAAATATTCTTTCTATTGAACTCAGTGCAGAGATTAATACAACTAATCATTTCATAGTATGATGATAACTAACGTCTTCTTAAGATTATAAGTAAGAAAAGGAACGATAAAGCAGTATAAGCCAGCCGGTAATAATATCGCGTTAGCAAGGATGTTTATACTGCATCATATTGTACTTTTCGCACTATGATCAGCATATTGACTTTCGTAACTTTAGTAACTTCACTAGCTAGATATTGTCGGCAGAATTAATGTTTGCGATGAAACGGCCTATCAACAGGAGTCCACCACTAATATTTAGAATAGGATTAGTAGTTATTTTATTATCTTTCAAAAACTCGGTTTCAAAGGCTTAATGTCTAAATGGTCTCTCAATAATTACAGGAATGTAAAAAATTTAAGATAAAGGCAACAAAGAAAATTTTAGAAGAAACGTAAATACCTTTTCAGAAATTCATAAATCTGATAGCTAACCTCCATTATTGGAGAGACAAAAGCTACTACCATAAGTCAAATAAATCCGACGCAAAAAAAAAGATAAAGATGAACTTTATATTTATTTACCTTATGTTTCTAGAAGAGGGGTTTCATACGGTCTAGACTGTGAACGAGTTAGCGAAGAAACGTGTGAACAAAAAGAGGTAATAATAAACTTCAATGCTCATTCGGTCCAGAGGAACAACTGAAGGCGATGTGCATTTAATAGAAAGCTATTGTGAGGCCGCCGCGTGGAAATGCCTTGATTGCAGACTACACTATGGACTACATTTACGGATATTTAATACATATAAATGTTTATACATATTTAAAATTGTTATAAAACAAAACGTTTGAATATGTATTGACCATCAGCACCATCATTGACACCATGCTTCTCTTATATAGCACCAATTTCTCTTACTCCCGTATTCTCTCCTTTGCCTTTGTCATTGTATTCTCATTTATCATCTGTGTTAATTTCATGTTCTAGAGCCCAAAATTGTTGATTCAGTCTAGATATACGTAAAATTGTTTTAATATTGGACATGCCATGAGTTTATTTTATTTTATTCCATTCCATAAGTCAGCGAGAAGAGCAAAGTATTCACTTTATAAAAGGTGATATGTTTGCCTATAACAACATGGTATTGCTTAAGATTATATACACAGCACCACATTGCGCACGTTGCTTTCAGATATGTCTCAATAATCCAGTAATTACATTACCATACAGCACCCTTCAAACCGGAAAACAGTAATGTTTGTATAGTACTCTTTGTGGGCTGCAATAGGAGCTGCGGTGGTACAGTTCTTCATGTAAATTTATTTTTATATAAAGCTTTAAAAGAGCTGTTAAAAGTCAGAAGAAAGTCATATAAAATATCCAGTACCATAGCTTTATAATTTTAGTTCACTACATTTTACATCATATTTTCATAATTTTTAACGTTATACAGTATTCAGTTTCGGTATATAGACCATCATCATCATTATTGGAAACTATTTAAAGGACTCATAAAAGTGACAAAAAATATTCAAGCCTTTATTTAAAATTAAAATTTATTTTCTGTTCGTTATTTTGTATTCAAACTTTTTGTTTAACGGTTTTTACTTAACTTAGGTTAAGTTTTTATTCATTATTGTCATAAAGAAAATTAAATTATTCCTAATAAAAATGAACAAATGGTATTTATAATGATCCTTTTTTTTAATTTTGTGTGCGCGGATACTTCTTACTAATATAAATACTTTTATGAAATAGCGTATTTTATACCTTCTACTTAGTTTCACCGGTCTGCCATTCTATAATGATCTAGCTTTTTTGAAGATTATACGAATACAAAAATACAGATACAAACATCAAGAAATATTTTGTTGGCACCTTATTATGTAAACTTTTGTAAAAATGAAAAAGTAATAAGCTTGATGTTATAAATAGTGCCTAAATTTGTTCTATTTGCTTTGATAAAAGTAAGGCGTGAAGATCTTTCAAAACTATATTCAGACGTCTATCGACTGATGTCAAAGTAAAGTATAATATAAATATTTTAATAGTAAAGTATCACATACGTTTCAAATTGAAAGAAATGATTATTAAAACAATCATACTTAGAACGAAACACAATAGACACAAGGATAAAGTAATATGAGTTATGATTACGGATAAACAAGACTGGCAATCTAGCGTTATACCGCGCCGGAAATAGAAACTGGATTACCCACAACGTATTGTTTCATTACTATAGAAAACTTTACACCGGATCCAAATTTGATTCCGTGGAAGAAACGGTAGAGAAATCCATAAACACTTGATAAAAAGCTTTAACCGGATCTGAATACTGTGGACGGATTATTTTGATGGGTCTTTAACACAAGCTAAACGTAACTGATGTACAAAGAGGAATTTCAAATTTAACGCGAGCTGTATTCGGTTGAACCGATTTTGTTCTTGGTTCTATTTGCAAGTTAAAGAAAGTTTACATGCTGCATTTCATAAATGCTTCTTTACCGCTTTACTTAGAAGAGATACTTTTTAATTATTATGTCAGTACAAAATTCCTATCACACATGTATACGCAAATATATTACACTTAAAAGTACAATTATACTATTCACATATTATTTAGTAGTCTAACAAATATTTTAAGGTATAAACATAGGCATACAGTACGTTTCTGAAGTCTGCATATAATGCGCGATAAACACAACTAAACCTTAACTATATCATTTGAAAAACTGACGAACTGTATTTGATATGTACCAATTTAGTTTAGACCGTATATTAAATATTGTATTTTTTTTAATGATGACAACATTTTGTACTACACAGAAATGTTAACCTGTATAAAAGTTAAGGTCTTTTAGACAAGATTTTAATGCGGAACGACGAATACGAGAAACTCAATCAAAACCAATTTATTACTAATTTATAATGACAGCAGTGCACAGTACCCGCAATTGAACTTTTAAGATCAAGTTTAATCTTGACAGTCACATCTGAGTTATGTCAGGAAGACAAGAATAATATCTGAATCTGAATAAAAAATATTGTATCGAAGATTTGCATAGTAAAAGAATACAGACAAATAAATAACAACAAAACGATCACACAACTTTCAAGTTTTATAGTTGCTGACAATATTCAGCGCCTTGTATTACATTTAAAGTATTTTATCTGTCTTTTATAATTTAAAATAATATTTAACTATGCACTACCAAAAAATTAAACTTTTCTATTTTTTCTATCTATTGCTACCTTCATCAAATGCAATGTTGTAAAATTATTTTATCTGTTCTAGTGAGCTGTTTGAAAGAGATTGCTATAAAAGCAATAAGATCTTTCATTACACGTTTTATTTTCGTAATTGATGATTACATGATTTTGATTGATTGTAATATAAATATAATAATAATATTATTATTTTATTTTATATCGCACGTAATATTAAATGACAGCTAAATAGTATACACAACTCCCGTACTATTGACAGCTTAATATGTGTGTGTCAGTTTCTAAGCGCCGGGTTGCCAGGTAACATGTTTTATCTTATCTGTAACATTATCAACGACAGACGTTGAATCGCGGCCGTGTATTTATTTAAAACGGTTAAATATGTTTACATATAAACAACAAATATTTTTATGTTTATTTTATCACTTTACTGTATGTTGATTGCGTTCTTCCGGGTCAAATAAATGTACGTTTACTATAATATTTAGACTAAATTTCAATTGTTATAGGGTATTATAAGTGTAATATATATCATAAATTAAATTTCGAAGACCGAGACATCATCTGGCCGGAAAACAAAACCATTAAACGCAAATTTTGGCAGGTGGCAAGTAATGCATCCTTCATGGTCGTCATCGCAGGCGCGCGGCCCACAAATTGCCCAACTATTTTAAGACGGCCCGAGATAGCCGCCGCTAAGTGCACGGTGGCACCTTATCAATGTTTATCGCTCTGATAACGGGGATGAGGCCCGTTATCTGTTACCGGTTAACAGACCTCATGCACACTAAACAATTCAAACAGAAAACTAACCTACTCACTAATTTTTCAAATCGAAATTGTCTGCTATGTAATCCTGATATTGTTATCTATATTTCAGTTTGAATCTAACTGTAGCTAGAAAAATTGCTGGTATAAATACAATATATATCACATCAAAAAAAAGTTCTTATATAATGCTATGTGAATATCTTTACTAACGCCTCATTGTAATAAACATGTAATATAATTAGATGAACCTACTTACTCCTCTATTCGAATAACAACGTAAAAGGACTATACAGTAGTTCTAGTAATATTTGTATAGAACTAATTTAATATTAAACTTCAGATATATTGCAGTTTTTCTATATAGATTTGTTTTTCATGATATTTAATACCTTTTAATATATATAAATACATAATTTATTTTAACGAAACTTATTTCAATGTTAAAATAGCAATATTAATCATATCAATGTCTTCATCGTTTCAGCTTATTGAAGCTTAGATATCATATTGTTCGTCTTCTCCGGGATTGGATGGATTTACCCAAACTTATATTATATTAAGCCCACAGCCAGACATAAGATATATGAAGGTAAGAGTATATGTATATGGTAAGAAATAAAAAACCTGCAGTATGATTAGTCAAAACAAGTTTTTATATGTTTCTTAAAACAATAGTTATTAAGCATTAATTATAGTAACTATAGAATAAGATAAACAATGATAATGTAAAATTAGATATATGAAAATAATTACAGCGATATGCAAAAATATAAACTCTTGATTTTATTTGTTAGAGAACTATTAAAAACATAAGTATAATTATTATTAATTCAAATTTGTTGTAATGCTATCAGTCTTATATTTAACATAGCAATTTCTTAGCTACTTATATTAGATGGCTTTACTAATGGATAGTGTTGCCACTTAGGTCATTGACGTCAGTGCATGCGTTCAGCGTATCGCCGTCCAGTATCGTGTATCAGGCATTCCCCAGACTCCAAACTGCGTCACACCACATATACGTCATTAATATACTTTAATTTTACCTGATAGTGTGATAGATCTCATCACAATGCCCTATTTAATATGATAAAGTGGATAAACATGTTGAATCTCGTCACTTTACTAGCTACAACGCTATTATAACACAGTAATTGTATTTGAATGTGAAAGTAGATACTACTAATTCAGTCGTATGTAGTCGTACTTATAATAATTTTTCAAAAGTATTATTTATACTTTAAACGCGAACCTTGGGCCGTTTACGTAAATTATAACGTTCATAAAAGTATGGTGTTTTTAAAATAAACAATCCTTTCACACAGATTTTTCAGTGATCAACATCAAAGGAGGCCACACTATAAAATATTTTGTAAACATCAAACGACATTTCGTGTAAACAAAATAACCTCATCACAGGATTTTACACAACGTCTCTGAAACTGTGTATGACTTACTATAATTAAAAAATGTTGGAAGCAAGTTAAAAAATGTAAGTTATTCTTAATTAATTTTGGAATAATTTGGGAAAGTATGTATACAATTGATATTTTAACTGTATAGTAAAAAATTGTGACTAAAAGTAATCGCTTCGAAAGCAGTTGCTTTAATATCATGTTTGCTTCCTCACAAAGTTTATTTTAACTGGAAGTTTTAAGATATCGCTTCTTTCCCTCTGTAATGGATGTATTTTTTTTTTCAGAAAATCCATGATGACGTTAAAGCAATCCAACAAGTCGCCATATTCAGATAAAGTTGTTATCTATTGATTCTCGTTTCGCAAATGCGATCAGCGTCACCCGGCACGCACTGTCGCCTCTCATTGATGTACAGCAACCCTTTGAGAGGTTCTCACTGATTTTTAACCGATGGAAAAAAAGAAGCATTTAATTTAATTTCTGATGACTACGAACATTTATGGAATCCGATCTTTAATAATTCTTTTCTGTTTGAACTGATCCATTTTTAAGCTGAGCCTGAAATAAGTTATGATAGACTTAAACTGTAATGTTCAAATTATATCTGAGTATCGTTCTTACATTTTCTTCATCTTTAATGTACAAAACTATTAGTCGTTAAGATTGATAACAGTTTTGAAAATCGAAGAACAAGCTACCAGATACCACAAAAATTTTTTTTTAACCATTTATCTTTTTCAAATGTCATATTTAAATAATACATTCATTCATAAACTACGGGAACTATTTGTAGCCATGAGTTTTTTTATGATTAAAATTTACAGCGAATTTGCGTTAATTAAGAAACAATAACCTTTCTTTTTCGCTAAGAATAATATAGATATAATAAATATTAATTACTACTAAAAAAATTGATTTCCTTATAAAATCTTTCTTCGTCATCATTATTATGCAAAAATCGACTTATAAAATATATACAAAAACGTTAAATTTCCGAAGGCATTCTAAAAGATGTTATAAGGGACTTTTATTTTGAAAAAACTTTTTAAAGACAAAAAAGGGGGAGAGAAATCTTTAATCTTGATGGAAGAAAATACAAAAGACATAAAACATTTCCATTCTAAGCGATCCGCCATTTTGTAAAGAACAAAGAGATTTGTGGAGATTTTAAAACTGTCGTCCGATAATCTACTTTTAACAATACATTGGATATTCAGCGCGGTATTATTCCGCATGTGTTGAGAAAATGCAAATTTGACGATTTTGCTGTATTTATTCTTATTCGTTCTGAACTCTCTCAGGGTCAACGGTACCTTCACCGCCGGTGCCTTGAATAAGAAACAGTCCACAACACAGTAAGGGACATTTGTAATTTTGTATGAGATCAGATAAAACGTACAAAGTTGCAAGCGATGTAAGGAAATTGTTTATTTTTGATGTCGAAGCCCATATAAAGGAATTCTTAAAGCTTAAACTAACTAGTAAAAGTAATGAAATGAGTCAGAATACATACTTTACAAAGCTTACGTTACATTGCCTCAATTTCAAATAATGTACAAGTGAGAAATATGCTACAGATGATAAATGCTCTACCCTTCTACCACCACCACATTTAATCAATCCAAATAAAGCTAAAGGAACAGGAAAATCTTATAAATAAATCTTACTGTGTTCCGGTTTGAAGAGAGTTCTAAGCTAGTGAAATTATTGGGGTAACGAGATTTAATATCTCACGTCTCATGGCGACCAGAGCAATGTGGTACAGTGTACAAATACACCATCTTAACCAGCGCCGCATTGTTATGGACAAGCGTATCATTTACTATCAGGTGAACATCTTGCTCACCTCGTTAAATAAAAAAATAAAGAAAGAGTAATGAAATGAGAAAAAATATATAATTTGCAAAATTTACTAATATTGCCTAAATTTCGAATAATGTTAAAAATTTAAATATGCTGATATTCTAGATTTATTAGATATTCTATTCCTTTACAAACATCACAGTTTTTATTTAACCAATCCAAATAAAGTTCAAAGGACTGGAAAATGTTATAAATACTGTTGTTGTGTAATTGCTGTGTACTATTGTTCCAGTCTGAAGGGCGCTGCGAAAATGCTTAACGACACTCAACATCTCACGTCTCAAGGTGAAGCCCGCAATGTGTTTCTTGACCAACACCATGAAATACCTCACATCATCCAACATTCGAATTCCATTGGAATTGTTAGTTATGGAGCGTAATTTCCAAATTGTTTGTTTATCTTTGCGCTATTAGTTCAAAGTTATCACTGGTCATTACGTTTGTTTACTAAACTACAGTAGTCATTACGAATATTGCTACCGCCGGCGTTCGGTGTTCTGCATCACGTCAACATTTCTATTTCAACTAAATAAATGATGCGATTGTTTGATGATGAATGGGTGAAGTAAATATTCTGTGAACAATAAAAAAAATTTCCATCATCTGCAACCGGGCTAACACTTCATCCCTTTTTCATATACTTATAATTATTATATAAGAGAACGTAATGTTTTGATAAACTTATTAAGGTTTTAAGACTATCGAAAAATTTAATAATGAACTTATTACATGGATATAAATAAAATAAAAAAATATATAGAGTTAAGTGAGAATGAGGTCGTAGGTGATGAAGCACCTTGCTCACAATACTCTGTTTCTAACATGATGGCAGCAGATATTAGAAAAAATAGACCATGATAGTGTATAAGTCAAAATAGTTAACCACTACGACACGGAGCAGTTCTTAAAACCTATTTTTGTTTCCCTACATCCCTTTGTTTTACAACCAAAAAGAAACAATTTTTTTTTTCAATCAGTATGAATAAAGTATGATTGAACTTTTGCTATTAGTAGATAAAAATAATAAAAACAAACAAGTATTTGATAAGCAAACAAGGTCTCCGACAATAGTCCG